>JAHWFP010129332.1:29430-91190 GCA_023313725.1 Lithobius niger | reverse complement strand
AAGATATTAAAAATAGTAAAGTAGAAAGATTTCAAAGGGAACTTAAATCTAGATTACATCGTTACTTTACGTCTAAAGGCACTTACGAATACGTGCCAGTCATTCAGAAAATTGTAGATTCGTACAACAAGACCCGACATTCAATTACTGCCATGGCCCCCAACGAAGTCACTTTAAAGAACCACGAGCAATTGTGGCGCAAATTGTACGGTGACGATTTAAGACAGTTGGGGCAGGCTTTGACTAAACGTAAAAGAAAGGAAATAAAGATTCCTTTAAAGGTAGGAGATAAAGTTCGCATCTCTATATCGAAAGGGAAGTTTGATAAAGCTTACAGGGGTTTGTGGTCGCGGGAAATATTTTTTATAACTCATGTTTTAATGCCTCGCGGTTCTTTGGGGCAAGTTACTGTCAGGCTTAGAGACTATAACGGGGAGGAAATCAAAGGCCGCTTCTATTTATTCGAAGTAGGCAAAGTGTTTAAAAAGGACGGCGAGGACTATCATCGAATAGATAAAGTATTAAGAAGCAAAGGTGTCTGACGCAACAAAAAGTATCTCGTGTCTTTCGAAGGTTATAGTAAGAGTCATAATCGTTGGATCCCTGCTAAAGACTTGAACAAATTATAAAAGATGGATGGCGATAACTTTTACGTCACCTTACCAGCGAATGCTAGTTTAGACCTTTTCCTACAAACTCACTTAACGATTACACTACGAAACTAGCTCAAAGAATAAACCTTTTCGGTAGTGGTTGGGAAGTCGGTCTGAGCGAGATCCAATATTCGAGAAACTGGGCAAATGTAGCTTACGACAGCGGAGTGATGTTAAAATGTGGGACCCGTACTTACGTTAAATTCCCTAGATACGATTTTCAAGAATTTGAAAAGATAGAACGTAATAAAATGCCGATCCTCAACCAGCTCGGACGCGAAGAGGAGGAGGAGGGGAGGGGGAGTAAGACGTTAGTGGTTTTGGGCACTGAATATTCTCTAGTGGGGTACACTATGGATAATGTTTTGACATTTTTAAACGCGTACGTGGAACAAGAACTAGGCATGCCTTCCATCGTGTTTGATTACGATTCTGTAAATAAACGAGTGAAAATCAGTCACAAGTTGCACCCCAACGCTAATTTATGTTTATCGTACAGTCTAGCTACGTTTTTGGGTTGGGGGAGAAAAGATAAAACGATGAAAGAAAGCTATTACGAGGCTGTAAAGGACGCCACAGTCGTCGTGGAAACAGTTTTGGAATCTCAAAATGACGGAGGGTGGTGGATCTCTTACGTTACTTTTGCCTCGGATCTGTCAGTCGGGTTATTATCAGAAAGGCTCCGAAATTGTTGAAAGAATGAACGAAGCTATTAAAAATAGAATCCGCGTAGATAGATATCCTTATTTTAGTTACAGCGAGACTGAGGACCACGTGTCCCTTTATTTCCCCCCCCCCACCATCTTATCACCCAGTAATAAATTTATTCCTCTAGAAATATTAGCCGTAAGCTTAAACCCCGTTTTAGGGAGAAGAGTAGGTTTACCCTATGACAGGTTTTTTCACCAGTCCCTTACCGCCCAGCGAAAACTTAACTTGAGCGAAGGAGTGAATTCCCTCTACGTTTATTCAGACATTGTGGCCGAAACTCTAGTGGGGAATGTTCTGGCGCCTTTATTACGAGTGGTGCGGGTTGGAATGGGGGACAGGACTAACAACATTTTTACAAAGCCTTACTACAGACCTCTAGCTCGTTTGAATTTCGAGACTATAAGAGTGTATATAATGTCAGATATGGGAATGGACATTCCATTTCAGTCCGGAGAAGTTAGCCTGACACTACACTTTAGACGACGTCCTTCGGAAAAAAAAATGCGAGTCCCTTACCAAGGATTAGATCCTCGCGTATGTCTGCATCACTATTGCCCTAGCCAGAGAGGAGGTGCCGCTTATTTTACCGGGGGACGTATACAAAGAGGATTGGGGGTAATTGGAGATATTTTGGGAGGAATGTTTTGCTCGGCCGTCCCGTTTCTTAAAAGAGGTTTAATGGGGATAGGCCGATACGCTTTAAGATCAAGAAGGAAAATGATAGACGATGTCGAGTCTGGTCAATCACTTAAAGACGCTGCTCGGACGAGATGGAGGGCTGCTAAAAACGATGCCGTAGCTGCTGCTACGGTAGGCCAGATGGGAACGGGTCGCAAAAGGAAAAGGAAGAGAAAATGCTGCCAGTCTGGAAGCGAGAATAAGAAGGTGAAGTTGCTACAACACCCTCCCCAACGAAGAAGTAAACCTAGAAGAAAGGCGGAGACTTTTTCGATTAAAAAGTATTTAGGCCCATACCGTACTACATCCCTTTTCATTCCTCGTCATCATGTCGTTGAAACCAGACCGTGATTCCACCCCATGCACTAAGGAAGAACTGGAACTTTTTACGACACCACCAGTACAAGTGACTGTAAACGACGACACCCTGGTCGAATATCACCCCTTAGCAACATTATCCGACAGCGCCCCTATCGAATTCGTAGTGCCCGGAGCTGCTGACTGTCTGCTGGATTTGAGTCAATCTTTTATACACGTACAGTGCAAAGTAGTTAAAGGCGTGTCGACGACTTTACTTGACACTGATAAAATTGGACCAGTAAATCTACTTCTGCATTCTCTGTTTTCGCAATGCGATTGCACCTTAAATGGAAAACAAGTATCCAACAGTGACAACGGTTATGCCTTTCGTTCTTATTTTGAAACATTATTGACCTACGGTTCCGATGCTAAAAATGGCCACCTTTCCAGTCAGTTGTGGCAGGCCGATACTGCCGGTAATTTCGATACTGCTAATCCTGGTGGGAGTAATAATGGTCTTAAAGAACGTGCCAAACGTATCAAAAATAGTAAAATTATAGACTTGTACGGTCGTCCCCACTGCGACCTGTTTCAACAAGACAGACTCTTATTGAACAACGTTGACCTACGTCTCAAATTAAATAGAAGTAAAGATGCGTTCTGTTTAATGACCCACGAGGCCACCCCGAGCTACCGTGTCAACATCGTTAGCGCAACATTGTTCGTTCGTCGCGTCACACCATCACCGGCCGTGTTGATCGCGTTCAGCCAAGCTTTAAAAGAAGATTCTGCAAAATATCCCATCCGCCGCATGGATATGAAGACTTTTACCTTACCTCAAAGCAGCCTGCAAGGGACCCTCGGCAATGCTATCCTAGGAAACATGCCTTCGTTTTGTCTTATCGGCCTGGTTTCAAATAGTGGCTACAATGGTAGTTATACTAAAAATGCGTACAATTTCGCCCACTACGACGTTAATTACCTCGCCCTGCAAGCCGATGGAAAACTATTCCCTCTATTCCGTACGAGCCAGACTATACAAATTCTTACGAAATTATTACTCACTTTTTCAAGATACCAACAAATTGGTCTCGGGCTCGCCTCCACCCATCCCATACGCCGACTACCCAGAAAGCAATGCGTTATGCGCCTTTGACTTGACCGCCGATAAAAGCCAAGGAGAGTGTCATTACAACCTTATTCGTCAAGGATCTCTTTGTATCGACATTAGTTTTAAAGAAGCTCTTCCAGAAACGATCAATTTAGTGCTTTGTATGGTCCACCAAACCGTCCTGGAAATTGATCAATCTAGAAATATTGTATACGAACACTAAAAACATGCAAACTGATCAATTACGAGCTGCAGCTAGCAGTCACAAGAAACTCGGACCTTTATTCGGTGATGTGTATGCTTGCGACCAACTACCTAAAACAGCTAGTCATTCTGCCTACATCGTTAATTTGGACCCTTCTTCCAAACCAGGGAGTCATTGGGTCGCCATCTATTTTGACCACCTCAAAGCGTCCATCGACTACTTTGATAGTTATGGTCTGAAACCTAAAAACGTACACATCCTTCGTTTCCTACGTAGAAATTCTACCTTCAAACATTATAATCTACACACTTACCAAGGGGCGTGTAGTACGGTATGCGGCCAGTACTGTCTTTATTTTCTCTACCACAAAGCCAAGGTTCTCCCCATGACACGCATCCAACAAAATTTTCATCCCATGATGAAAGACTTTAATGACCGTCGAGTCATTCGTTTTGTAAAGAAACATTTTAAATTTATCACGCCTACACCTTTCGTAGATAAAGATTGTATTCAATGTTGTAAATCCTTGTTATAATTAACTGTGAGGGGAAAAACGTTGTCAAGTTGCTGCTTTTTTTGTTTTTGAGTCTTAAACTCTCTTTACTAGCTGTTTTTAAAATATCTACATTCGAGTCGACGAGGAATGAGCGAGCGACTCCGCTAGTATATATATATATACCTCCCTACACTTTTATTAAACCTTGTTCGTAAAACATCTCCTATCACTTTTACACGTGCATGCACACACCTTAGGAGTAGAGTATGTATGTATGTGGAGTTATTTTTTCTAGCTACCATCCGGTAAAAAGGATAATTGTCCACGGACATCTACGGGAATCGGTCAAGGGGTTTAAGTTGATGTAAACCTGGTCGATTCTCGTAGATGCACCCCACCTCATGTGTCAGCCGGTTTTTGACTGAATAGGTCCTTAAAGCACTGACTGACACACAAATGCCTTAAATATTTAACCAACTGCCGCTTGCTCGCCTTCCCACTTTCTCCAGTCTTTAGCTGACCCAGTCACAGCTAGCCCCCGAAAGAGGAGGAGAAACTCACACTCGCTACCCACTGGCCGCGCAGGAAAATGGTCAATTGCCCACACTCGCAACGCACAACTGCCGGAAATGAGTCCTGGGCTTAAAGGCGGGGTGCCACTCCACCCAGAAACTCATAGATGCACGCTCCTACCCTCCCAGATTAAAATGTGCCCCCGAATGGCCATCACTCCCAATACTAATGTGGTAAAAAACTAGACAGGCCAGTCGATAATACTACTCTCCTGGCTCAATAACAGTACAATCGCGTGCCGGAAAGGGAAAGGCTTCTTCAAGCCAAGGCCGACTGGGCTACAAATCGCGTGCTTCGCTTCCTGGCTCATTGGCAGTTTAGGCACACACCAGAAAGGGGATGGTTTCTTCAAGCTAAGGCCGACTGGATATGAATCGCATGTTTCGCCATAAGAAGCGCACGTAGCTCTTGGGTGGCCACACCGTTGGACTGATTTATGGTTATCATTTGTTTATCAACTGAAGCCTTACGTCTTCAATGCTGCAATGGTAGTTTTGCTGTGAATTTGTGAAATTGTGTCATGGCGAAGATCAGCGTAGTAGCACCAGGGTATGATGGATGACGTTGTGTGGTCCTAGGTTCAATATGTACATATACTTAAGTTGTTTTATAGTAGGGCGTTTGGCTATGGGCCATGGCTCCAATAAATTCATTATTCCGCGGCCCTTACGAAAAATACGTACTGCACGCTGATCATTTGCTTGATCGTGTTAGATATGGAATGTCCGTCATCAGCATAAGAGTTGCAGCATGAAAGCACCTCGAGCGTAGCGAGACGACGCGGAATGAGCGAGCGACTCCGCTAGTAACCATTAAAACTTACGGTCGGTTTATTTATATATACGTCTTCTCCTCCAGAAGTAGGAAGGCTAGAAATGTGAGAAAGGTCTCGAAAGACAGGAAATTACTCCGGATATCGTTTAGGCGTATTTTCGTAGTTCTAGGTAAAAGTTTTCCCCCCGAAAAAACAAAAAAAACCCTTTGGACCATTGTTGAAACGAATTTTTCGAAGTCGATTGGTAGTTTCGGAATATCACATATTCCTGCTGAGAGGATGGTTCACAATTGTTGTGCCACGTAGGCGGCGCTTGGTGCAGTATTGTTGTCGGTGGGATTATGGCCTGCAATCTGAATAGCTGTCATTCAAGAATGAGGGCCGTGCATCTCACTCATGGGACGACTGTTGGGAGTTGTATTTTGGGTATTTCAAATTCAAACTACCAATTTGGCCGTAAATTTAAATGAAATTATGTAAAGGTATGAAAAGATTAAATGATAAATGTAAATTAGGCCTACTTAAACAAACAGAAAAAGGTGCTAGAAATATTTCTACGTTTGCATTTGTAAAACATCGACATTCGATCAATATGCCATTAGCTGGTGCTCTACTCAACAGTCCAGCATAATTGTAGTAAACACGCATATCGGGGTATGATTTCGTACTGCGTGTAGGCTGACTTGCATTAAAACCTCACGAAACGGTTGGTTAACTCTGTCAACAAACCTTTGTGTTAATCTTGGTTCAATGACGCATTATTATCATTTGATGTTTTACAACTACTTCGCCATTGGGGATGGGGAGACGTAAATTAAAGCACAAAAATGCTAAAGCACACTAACCAGGGCGTTAAGTAAACATTCCTAAAATAAGTGAAACAAGAAAACTTATGTATAGATGGTATAAGAATTTATAGGGGTTTGGTCGTACTAACACGAATTATAGGTGACTTGCGATTCCTGGTGTTCAGCTCTGGTGTTGCTTCTACATCGTACGCAGCACAATTTATTTGAATAAAAAAAATCTGTTCACGACAGGGATCAGGTTACAAAATTAGTAGCAAGACTTACGATGATATAAACAAAGAAAAATGAGAGTAGGCACAAGTTATAGTTTGTTTATGAACTTAAAATTTACGAAAAACGCGCACTACAATGTTCATAATCGTTTTTTGGTGTGAAATTCTCCGTCAGCAGCATAAATGTTAAAACAAGAAATGTCCTCGAGCAAAGCGAGACGACTCCGAATGAGCGAGCGTTAGCGAGAGTGTCTGTAAGCACCATATGAGTTGCAACAAGGTATCTGCTCGAGCGCAGTGAGACGCGGCGGAATGAGCGAGCGAAGCGAGCGTCTACGCTAGCCTTAATCATAAAAAACTTACGGTCGGTATATATATATATGTACCTCTTCTCCTCTTGAAGTGGGAGGGCTAAAAATATGAGAAAGGTGTCAAAAGACAGGAAATTAATCCGGATTTCGCGTAGGTGTATTTTCGTAGTTCTAGGTAACATTTTTTCCCTCGAAAAAAGCGAAAAAACGCCTTTGGACCATTGTTGAAACGAATATTTCGAAGTTGATTGTTAGTTTCGGAATATCACATCTTCCTGCTGTGCGGATGGTCCACAATTATTGCGCCACGTAGGAGGCACGTGGTCCAGTAGTGTTGTCAGTAGAATTACGGCTGGCAATGCTAACATCCGTGATTCAAGAACGACTGTCGACGGGACGACTATTTAGCCTTACATTTAAATGAAATTACGTAAAACATCGACATTCGATCAATAGTGTGCTATTAGCTGGTGCTGTACTCAGCAATAGTCCAGCCTAATAGCGGTAAAAACGAATAGTTTCTAGGTACGATTTCGCCTTGCACGAAATCTTTTATATTAGCCACAAATGATAGTCGACATGTGGTTGCTGTTTCAAAGCATCACAGGTAGCGGTAAAGTTTGCAAAATTTATTTGAATAAAAACCAAGCGCGGCACAAGGAGTATGAATGATAAAATTACCAAGCATTTTAGTGCAAGCATGCATCAACTCACGTGCTACAGCGTTGAAACGGCCTTGCAGCGGGGATGGATAAGGCTGCTTCAAGCCAAGGCCGACTGGGGAAGAAATCCCGTGTCTCGCCTCCTGGTTCATTGCCTGTTTAGGTGCATGCCAGAAAGGCGAACGCTTCTTCAAGCCAAGACTGACTGTTTACTAATCGCATGCCTAACCTCCTGGCTCAAGAACAGTACAATCGCGTGCCGGAAAGGGAATGGCTTCTTCAAGCCAAGGCAGACTGGGCTACAAATCGCGTGCCTCGCCTCCTGGCTCATTGGCAGTTTAGGCGCACGCCAGAAAGGGGATGGTTTCTTCAAGCTAAGACCGACTGGATACGAATTGCATGTTTCGCCTTAAGAAGCGCACGCCGCTCTTGGGTGGCCAGACCGTTGGACTGATTTATGGTTATCATTTGTTTATCAACTGAAGCCTTACGTCTGCAAGGCTGCAAGGGTAGTTTTGCAGTGAATTTGTGAGACTGTGTCGTGGCGAAGATCAGCATAGTAGCACCAGGGTATGATGGATGACGTTGTGTGGTCGTAGGTTCAATATGTACATGTACTTAAGTTGTTTTATAGTATGGCGTTTGGCTATGGGCCATGGCTCCAATAAATTCATTATTCCCCGGCCTGTACGAAAAACACGTACTGCACTCTGATCATTTGCTTGATCGTATTAGATATGGAATGTCCGTCCCGTACTGCACTCTGATTATTTGCTTGATCGTGTTATTTATGGAATATCCGTCATCGGCATAAGAGTTGCAACATGAAAGCTCCTCGAGCGTAGCGATACGATGCAGAATGAGCGAGCGAAGCGAGCGAATCCGCTAGTAACCATTAAATGCTTACGGTCGGTTGTTTATATATACGTATTTTCCTCCGGAAGTAGGAAGACTAGAAATGTGAGAAAGGTCTCGAAAGACAGGAAATTACTCCGGATATCGTTTAGACGTATTTTCGTAGTTCTAGGTAAAAGTTTCCCCCTCGAAAAAACGAAAAAACCCGTTGGAACATTGTTGAAACGAATTTTTCGAAGTTAATTGTTAGTTTCGGAATATCACATATTCCTGCTGAAAGGATGGTCCACGTAGGCGGCGCGTGGTCCAGTATTGTTGTCGTGTGATTATGGCGTGCAATCAGAATAGCCATCATTTAAGAATGAGGCACGTGCAGCTCACTCATGGGACAACTGTTGGGACTTGTATTTTGGGTATTTCAAATTCAAACTGCCAATTTGGCCGTAACTTTACATGAAATTACGTAAAGGTACGAAAAGATTAAATGATACATGCAAATTAGGCCTACCTAAACATACTATAATAACAGAAAAGGGGGTAGAAATATTTCTACGTTTGCGTTTGTAATACATCGACATTCGATCAATATGCGATTAGCTGGTGCTCTACTCAACAGTCTAGCATAATTGTGGTAAACACGCATATCGGGGTATGATTTCGTACTGCGTGTTGGCTGACTTGCATTAAAACCTCACTTAACGGTTGGTTAACTCTGTCAACAAACCTTTGGGTTAATCATCATTCAATGACGCATTATTATCTTTTGATGTTTTACGACTACTTCGCCATTTCGGTGAAACCTATGTAATGGATGGTATAAGAATTTATAGGGGTTTGGTCGTACTAACACAAATTATAGGTGACTTGCGATTCCTGGTGTTCAGCTCTGGTATTGCTTCTACATCTTACGCAGCACAATTTATTTGAATAAAAAAATCTGTTCACAACAGGGATCAGGTCACAAAATTAGTAGCAAGACTTACTATGATTAGAAAACAAAAACGAGTTCGTTTGATGTTTAAGGTAAGGTTTAACTGATCCGAAGTCAAAACAGCAAAGGAACACAAATAAACTTTCCTGTAAGGTTTCACATACCGCATTGTTCCTGTACTGTTTAGTCCACGTGAAACCTTATTGCTGTATTCACATGTTTTTACAGTTTTTTACTTTAGAACACGATATGTCAGATTGGTTCATTCTACTTGGCTAAAGGACATCGCTGAAAAATCGTAAAAAATCATACTTTTAGTCTGCTTAGTACAGACCTACACATTAACTAATTCAGGGTTCGTGCAACTCCTTGAAACTCTGGAAATATCGTTGAAAATAAAAATGAAATAGCCTACCAGTCCTGAAGTCCTGAATATGAAATCTTAAAAACTGGTGTATGTATCAATAGGATGAACGGAAAGGAGACGACCGGACTACAATGATGATAACAAATTTAGCCCCGAAATTGGGCGAGTGTGTAGCGTATATTATACACTATATTATTCTTACAACAATTTTGAAAGTTGGAATAAGGTTTTGATTTTATTGACGTGTCTAATGGTTGAATACAGCAGTAAGGTTTCACGTGGACTAAACAGTACAGGAACACTGTGGTATGTGAAACCTTACAGGAAAGTTTATTTGTGTTCCTTTGCTGTTTTGACTTCGGATCAGTTAAACCTTACCTTAAATATCACACGAGCTCGTTTTTGTTTTCTAATTCGTGATACTTTGACATACCAAGCTGGTTGTCTGCACTCGCTGGTTGTCTGCGCTTCGCTCGCTCATTCAGTGCAAAACTTTCTTTTGGTAGTTGGTTTGTCCGCAGCTATATATCAAGCGGCTTTGTCCGTATTTGTACATAGGACAGCAAACCAAATGGGTAACGGACACTTTAGCTTTAAGGTGAGAGAATGATGTGAAATCATGAATCGATTCGTAATAAGGATAATGCTTCCGCTTCACGTGCGGGTAAATTGTTGGCTCATCAGCATTGTTAGCATTTGCTGATTGGCATTGTTGTATAGAAACAATCTTTAAAACAATGTACAACAATAAAACGGATCGTTCAGGGCTCTGTAACTCCGGAACGGAGCCACCAATTGAAATTTCTATTTCTATAAAGGACACATCTCCGGAAGTAGATCTTTCAAATGAGCTAAGAATCGGCTTTCTACGACAAATGGTTTAGTCTGTAGAGACCATTGTATAAACTTGTCCAAAGTCCCTTGCCATGACCACCACCACCACCGTATAAAACAAAAATGAAACTCACGATTCCAGCTGAAGTCCAGATCTCTAATCTGGCAAATCGGAAATTAATAAAAGTTGGTACACGCGTTGGCCAAGTACCACAAGGCTTGCATACCTAATTTCAGTAGAAAATGTTGAACAGCGGCGGAGAAATTAAGCTTCCAAATTTCGGCTTTAACATGGGAGACCGAGGTCAAACCTTAAAGTAAAGGCTGCTGCTGCCTTTACTAATATAGACAAAGAAAAATGAAAGAGTAGGCACAAGTTATAGTTTATTTATGAACTAAAACATTATGAAAAACGTGCACTACAATGTTCATGATCGTTTTTTGGTGTAAAATTCTCCGTCAGCAGCATAATTGTTAAAACAAGAAATGTCCTCGAGTGAAGCGAGACGCCGCCGAAGGAGCGAGCGTTAGCGAGCGACTCGGCTAGTAAATAATGAATAGTTTTACTGGATGTTTGGGTAAAGAGGATGTTGGATGCCAATATTTAGATAATTGTGTTTGTTTTTATCCCTTTTAAGCTGAATACTACCACTGTGATTGAGGTCCTGTAAGATTCTATATTTTCAAACGGTATTATCCTAGTTTTCGTGGTTTAATTTTTATATAAACTTTGGAACATCGTAAGGGGTGGAGATAATGTCCAAATAAAAGGCACATAAATTCTTCTGGTATGTCATGCCGTGCACCCGTTGAGAACAGCGTTTCCAACATTTACACAGGTTAGAGTTATTGTCGCGAAATCATCTCGCACGAAAGAAAAAAACAAGAAAATGACTGTGTTGGCAACATTTACATACGTTTGAACTAATGTTGCAAAACTGAGTAATAAGGAAAGCCAACATAGGATGCATATACCTTTAAGCAGATACACCCATAGAGCTGCTGTAAGTTTCTGGTTGTCACCCACCCTAACTGCCTCCAACTGGCAGTAACTTTGCCAAGGCCCCTTTTCCAGCTACCGACCAGTTCAGCTCAGCCTGGATGACCACTCGGTTACTTTTGTAACAATTTCTGTTCCCATGTCAGAATCTTGTATAAGATCTTGGCAAGATCTTGTACAAGATCTTATCAAGATCTTGGCAAGAAAATGGTCAAGATCTTGCCTAATCTTGGCAAGATCTTGCTCTAATCTTGGCAAGATCTTGCTCTAATCTTGGCAAGATCTTGCTTAAATCTTGGCAAGATCTTACCATTTTCTTACCAAGATCTTGTTTCAGTCTTGCCAAGATCTTACCACAATGTTTTTTTTTTGTTCTAATTCAAACAGTTTCAATATCTCATTACAGCAGCATCTTAATTTTTAAAAAAAGCATGCATACTTCAAAACAAAGGTTAGATGGATTGCCTCATTGGTTTAAAACATGTAAAACCCTGCGACCACCCAAAAAAGCCACGCGATGGCCTCCCAAACGAACCTTGACCATGGTAGCTGATGATCAGTTTTATAGTTCATACATTTTAGAATTTACTGTTAAAACCTTTTCTTTTTTTAGTCTAGCATGCTATAATAGGAGTTAAATAAGATAATTAAAGCAGTAGGCTAAAGATTATGTAAAAAAAATAGGTCTATGAAGAGAGAACAATTCATCACCTTGTTCATCATAGGCTATAGTGAGTGGTCCACAAAAAATGCAATCTGCAGAAGTTACATCCAAAATGTTTTATAAGTTAAAAAGTTAACTTTTCCCTCCCCTCATTTTGAATCCCTTTGTGTAATAGGCTAAATAACCAGTCAATCTTGGCTACATCAAACGAATTGATGATTTTTTAAAGTATTTTATCACAAATTTTCTAAAATAGAATCCTGTTTTTTCGGAATCAGAATTGAATTTTTGATGCACAAAGTGCCTAATTTGCCCTTTTTTTTAAAAGTTTTTAAAAAGTTTCTGCCATTACATTTTTTGTGACCCATGTACGTATGAACCTATTTACTTCACATACGTCAAAACATATTAGTCTGTCAAAGTTTGGAAATCACATGATGGTAGGCCACTCACATCTTGTGGGAGAAATGTAAGCCTATGGTTATGCTTTATGAAAATTCGTCAAAACGTTGCCTGCTAAGGTACATTCAAAAGGCAGTGTTTATTACATAAGTTCCTTTCTTGGAATTTATGTGATCCATAAAAGTCAGAAAGGAAAAAAAAGGAACAATTAAATGCCTAAAATAATTGGAGGCCTAACATAATTTAAGATTTTACCACGAGTCGAAAGTGTTACGGTATCACTTGCCTGCTTTAAATAATTCACCTTATATAAATCTCGTTCACAGCATAGTAGAAAATCTTAATGTTAGGCCTAAACGCAAGTTTAACATGAAACGAGACTCACTTCATTTTATGCTGAGAAAGGGGAAAAAAAGGTTATCTAATCTTAGGCCTAATACTTCCTAGTAAGCATAAAAATAACTGCTCTGGAATCTTAAAATCACAAAATAATTTTATGGCTTCAGTTATTAGCTTATATCTACAGCATACAATGTTTCGGCAGTAAAGTGGTTTACTCAAAGAAACAAGTGGAAAAAAGTTGCTTAAAATGCACATATTATTTATTCATTAAATTTTAGGTCCAACTTATTGTTTACATTTTGTGGAACCGTCGTAGACTTGCTCAAACTTGTAGCCTACTCAAAACTGATGTTAAAAGGATCAAGTCTTAGAAGTTTAATGTTCTTTTTTTTTCACATTTTTTCTACACAGATTTGACCGAAAAGTTTTTTGAAGTTGTACGTTATTCTGATTGATATTTTTTCATCCAATCCGTTAGTTCTTGCACAAAATGTTCTCCATAATATCAAGTAAAATCTGTATCAAACATTCGGCATCTCACTTCTTTCAATCACTTCTTAACGTTTTCTTCTTGAATTGAAATAACACAGTAACACAGTACAGTAGAAATAGATTAAAAAATCCGACGGTCTAAACAGGGAGGCCTAAAATGTAACGATCGTCGACACATCGTCACGGCCTGCATGGTCGCTGACGTGCTTTTCCAGTATCAACTGTTATAGTCTTCGACAGTTTTTCTTTCAGCACAACAGTTGAAATGACACTTTTGTAATTCATCACGGCTCTTACCTTCTATTGAAAGGATTTCTTCAGTATTTAACGATGAATTTAGCGCATAAGACAGCTTACCCACGCTTTGAGCACGATGGCATTGACCCTGAAAATGCCGTCCGTTGAATGTTGTTAGGCTAACTTGTATTCCGTGTAGTAAAGAATAGCACAGCCGCCAAAATTCCATGTTCGTGGTTGCACTTTCATGAATTAGCGCGACACTTGCTACTATGCTAAATCACGGGGAAATAGATGTGAAATTTAGTCCAACGTAACATAGTTTTCAAATTGATAGGTTGATTTTCGTCGACCGCACCGTTAAGCCTAACTTCGTACGTTCCCGGTTTGAACTGCGAGGGCTATCACGTGATCAGCTTCAGCGAATCGCGCGGATCGGCTCGCGCTGTCTTTCTCCATTCTCCTTCGCTTTACTCCAAGCGCTCAGTCGTCTCATATTAATAATTTTTCTAGGCTACTATGCCAGTAAATAATTACCAAGAATTTATAGATGTATTGATTTTACTTACACAAAAACAATACAACAATTATTGTCTGTTGATGGTTCTCTTAAGACCTTGAAAACGGTTGATTTGCCTGAGTCTGTTGTGCTTTTAAAACCTTAAAGCTATTATTATTATTATTTGTATTATTTATTGTTATTATTTTTATTAAAATACCTAACTGGCCATGAAAGAATTGGATTTTTGTCAATTTAGCCAATGGTCCTTGCAATGAAAAGTGTTAAAAATTTATTAGCATCAAGTTAATTTTTACTCAATAAATTTATCTTCGTATTACTTTGTGACTTTGTGGAAGGTTTAATTTTTTGAATTATAGGATACTGTAGTAAACCGGTTTTTTTTTTTTTGTATTCCTGACTCTCAACCTTAGAAAAATCTGCTTTTGCGTGGTTGTTTGAAAATAACTAGTGATACCGTTATGTAAAAAAAAAATACCGATTGAAGTGGCAAAAACATGATGATTGTATGTCCTCAGTGAATGAGTAAACTTTTTTTCCCTACGCCATCACGTTGATAGACCTGTCAAATTATCAACGTTCCTGGGCTAGAAAATAAAACAAAATCTATATATATATTTTGCAAAAGGGGTAAAAGGTCTTCACCTCCCTTTACCAGATTTCTTCTTCTCCCAAAATAATCTGGTAATGTTCAAAATTGAGCCGGTTCAGCCATACAAGCATTAATTGCTTCGGCTGACGTAAGGCTCGTCAAAAAATTAAAAAAAAAATAAATAAATAAAAAGAACCTTATTTTCAAATGTAAATTAGTAAATGCATTACTTCTGTTGCCTAACCCTAGGCCTACAAAAGATGCCAAAAAAACCTATCACTAACTGTTGATATACGAGTACAGGTCGTTTCCTAATGAAATCAAACCGTTTTAATAATTTTTATCTGGAATGTGGTAGTTTTTATTCACAGCGAAACGTAATTAAAACACATCGTCGTTTTTGAAAAGATTCCAACCTACTCTTCCTTCTATTCCCAACTCAAACAACAAGGAATGTGTTCAAGATCTTGTCAAGATCAAATCCCAGTAATTCTTGCCAAGATCTTGCCAAGAACTGAATCTTGCTTCGTCTTACCAAGATCTTGGCTAGTTGTGATGTCTTGGCAAGATCTTGGATGCAACAAGCAAGATCTTGGCAAGATCTTGGTGTCTTGACATGATCTTGCATGCAGTAACCAAGATTGCGCCATCTTGCAAGATCTTGGTCAAGATTCTGACCTGGGTTTTAACAATTACTTTTGGCTTACTTCCCGTAAGTCTCAAATTTTGCTTACGAAAAGCTAGAAAAGATAAGTCATTTTGTCTGGAATTATGATTGCAAATCAGTTACGTTTTGAGTGCCCCAGCCGCTCACCAATCTTCCAGGATTGTAGTTCTGATTGCAAGTATATTTTTTCAAGTGTTGGCATTTTGCATGTTAGAAGTTTAATCAATATTATTATTTTAAATCTTTTTCTTGTAAGGAAACTGCATCAGCATTATGTGCTCTACCGCCAAAGGTTGTTGGACCAGTAGGTTTGCTTTACGTCAACCAGAGGGAGTTTGCTGTTACAGTACCCCATGACAGTAAGTTGCAAAACACCTCATTAAAATGTTTGTGCGCACACTGCAATTATTGTTAAACATTAAAAGTAGAAGTAGTAATCATGTATTCAAGTGGAATACTCTTTTACGATCTATAACTTCTCATTATTACTAGTTTGGCATTGCCTGTCATAATTGTGTACGAGACCACATGGGTCAGATGGCTTTTTATTTGTGGTATGGGTAGACCTGTTGACTATCGTTGAAGCATGTATTTAATATTTATGTAGTTAATATTTGTGTATTTATTACGTGGTCGTAATAAACGTTTTTCAGCAAGTATAGAGGCTTGCTTCTGCATAATTAAAGAACAAATAATTTGAAAAAAAATTACTTTGTTTTATTATTTGCAACAATGCCATAAAATATTTAACTTCCTGTAAATGACATGCTGTAAATTCAACTCATAACCAGCAATGCTAGTTTGATACACTTCGATTTTGTTTCTGCTTATTTTCAGATGTAAGTAGTGACTTGTACTAGAAGGTTGGAAGGTTGCTACGGAATTGCCATTGTCTCCCATTACTAAAAATGGTGGATTATGCAACATGCATTGAACAAATTTTGGTTTAGCCCAAATCTTGCATTTCATGTTGCATGGTCACTAAAAAAAAATCAATATTTTGCAATATCAACAAATCATATGTTGTCTTTGATGCTTGCTTGAATTTACCCTTAGCAATAAACCATAATAAACAAAATAAACAAATGCAAGATTTAATCAGTTTTTCAGTAAGATATTGTTACTCATACCACGGCTGTGACGTCACGCTAACTCAACGCCATGCTAAATTTCCTTTGGTTAAATCCCGTTAACCAACACCGGAAGTGTGCGTCATCGCAAAAAGTGTGGGTTATCAAGTTACCTCACACTTTTGCCGGTAACCCATACTTTTACCAATAACCCACACTTTTGACACCTCCGGATCAGGCGACCGGGAACGCACACACCAACAACCAAATACATCGTGAAAAAAAAACGTAACGCAATAAAAACGTACAAAACTTAATTACTTTAATGGAATGAAATCCCATCCCTGCAAACTCTTATACATCAGGCCCTTATCTAAGCCATTCACGCTGCGTTAATCCCCCCCCTCCCTCCACAAACTAAAATGCAATGACCTTCATTCATACTGATACCCTATTACCGTAGTTTTTAAACAATTCTCAAACTACAAACACTCAAAATGAATTACATACCTTCCCAGAATGTCATTCTATCCCTGAAGCTTTTTATCGAAGTTCTATCACTCCGAAAAGCTTCGAAAACACAAGCGACCTGGCTAGCGTGAAATATGGCGAAACGACGCTGCTTATCTTTCCTGCCCACTTCCCCACAAACGGATGCAAACGACTAGTCGGTCTATCAACCACTCCACCCTCAGTAAACTAAAATGGAACCACCTTCAGTCATTTCGAGATATTTTCACAAAACACAAACGTATTTGAATTAAATACGAGTTGGCTTGACGTCCCAACCATGATATAAATACAACTTAATATTACGAAACTATTGGTTATCGATTTTTCAACCACGGCTGCGATGATTTGGCCGCGAGACATGCAAATACGTCGAGGAGGCGTAGCCAAATCGATAACCAATAGTTTTTAACCAATAACTATTAATTATTTTCGCTAACTGTGTACTGATGCTCACAAAGAACATGTGTAGTACGACAAATAACTATTACATAAAATAAGTTCTGTTTAATGAAGAGTAAATAAGTATATATGCAGGTCGTTAAAAATATTGTTTCTCAGGGATTGCCTCACCGGCATAAATCCACCTCACAAACTGTTTCTCCCCCACCCCCATTTTTTGTCTGCTGTTGTCAAGTGGCCAGTGGTGGGCGCAATTGTCAATTCCGGACTTGGAATTAATTGACTCAATTTCATTTATGTGGATAGGTGGAATTGATTCTATGTTGGACAATTCCAGGTTATGAATGTTATGGAATTGACTTTATTAATCTTCAATTCCGCTTGACTTGATATAAACTTGAATTGGGTATTTTCCGAAATTATTAACTGACTTGGTTGGAATTGACTTGATTACTGTCGATTCAGTCTGGCCATGTTGCACACAGGTTGACTTTGAATTGCCATTTTCGAGATTTTATTTTATTTTTATTTGACTTAAAATTCCTTGTTGTGACCTGATTTGATTCAACCTGAAATTCAGGCCAATTGCACGAAATTCAAATCCCAAAAATTCATCGAAACTTTCGGCAATAACTTAAATTTGTCAGAATTTACTTGAAATTATGCTGGGTGAATTGAGTGGAATTGCATGGAATTGGCCAAAACATTTCCTTAACCAACTGGGAATTGACTGCAACTAAGACTGGATCAACAGCAAGTCAGTAAATTGGAATTGAGTTGTCAGAATGAGAAACAAAAAGTAATTGATTGGAAATGTTTGCAATAGTAAATACAGAATGTGGCAATGATTTGAATTGCATTGAAACATTCAGTGACTTTGTTGGAATTGACTCTTGACTCACGAATTTGAATTGAATTGGAATGTAATTGCTTATCAACGGTATTTACGAAGAAATGGATTTGACTTAACTTGCTGTTGACTTCATGTCTATGTAACCGACTCAATTCCATTGAAAGGATCCGTGCAAGTGGCTTTTGCTCGAGTGATAGAATTGAATTGCTCAAACGTTTTGATCGAAAAATTACGTAGAAATTCTTTAGCCTAAAAAAATTATTAGTTTACTCCCCACCCTATCCATAAAAAAACATTCGTTTCATCAATGAACAGCTGGTACTTGGTAAGCTGCGTGAAAAGTTGTATTTAGGTAGAAATTAATTTTGAGTATGTATTTTTTTTAAAGGTTAGGCCTAGTAAGAAAATGTGTCTACTCTGCCCACACGGTAAAAAAATATTTTTATAGCCGATGAAAATATCATTACCTTTTTTATAGCAGTTTCCCCCTTTTGAGCTTAAATTCCCTAGAAAATTGAAGGTTGGCTTCCCTGCTGGGCTCGTAATAGTTCTGCGCATGGACGAGCTTGGGTCAGTCTATATAAGCAGACTGCGCAAGCCGAACCACATACTGTCTCCTAGGGCGCTCACGCTATAGCGTGAACACCCTCAAGCATAAGATTCCCCGAATATTCAAGAGGCAACGTACCGTCGATTACCCGGTTCCCTCCTGCGATGGATGCGTCGATTCCCGGTTCCCCGGTTGCCTCTCCTGCCTTCGGCAGCTATTGTGCATCCATCACTGACCCAAGTTCTCCTGCGACCAAGTTAGTTCTCGATCCTTCTCTTTCAGACTTTGCCGGTTCCCACTCTACCGGTTCCCTTCCTGTTCGACGACTTCACATCTCCCAGTCGGTACCACGCAGGTCGGGACGAAATCCTTCAGCATGCGTTGCCATTCTGCTTCGTTCCCGTGATCCTCCGTCATCTACCTTCCCTCGGTTGACTCAAGCCTTTCCCTTGGAAGCTAACAGGGGGGCATTCCGACCACGAGGCTTGGCCTCCTACCGTTCCCGTCCAACCTTTCTTCCCAATGCGTCAGTGCGATCGCCGGCTCCACCAATCCTACCATCACCGGTTGCCTCGGTCCCTCTTGGTTCCACCTCCACACGCTCGCCTAGATTCAGCCCGCCGTGTTCAAACTCTCTGCCGGTTTCCTTTCCCGTTTTCAAGCGCACGTTCTGCGACCCTTCTTGCTCGCCGGTTGCTTGTCACCTCCCTTGTAGTCAGGGAGCAGTTGTTACATTTTAAGCCCTACTTAAAAAATTTGCCAACTCTGGTTTTTTGATTGCAATAGCTTCTTAACATCATCTAGTGTTGAATTTTGCTTGTCGCCAAAATTTTCGACCCGTGCGTATGTCCGCCATCTTGTTTTTCAAAATGGACACCTCCAAACACCTAAAATGCGTTTTAACTCGACTTTAAATTCAGCTAGAGACTTCGTCTTTGAGTCTACACTTACATTTGTAATACAGATGATCTTAAAAATGATGAAATTAAGGTAATCCAAGATGGCGGATCTTAAATATCAAAATGGCTGCCTCCAAACACCTAAAATACCTTATAGGCCAGTTAATCCGTGACTTAAACCACCACAAATTGCAACAAAAGGTTTTATGGTTGTACCTGACTGAAAATAACGTGCTGAATTCGAAAAAAAAATTTATCCTCGCTATCTGCTGCCGTTTTCCTGGAAAAATAGGGTTCATTTGCATTTTATAGTTAAAAAATGCATTCAATACATATATGGAAATACGAAGAGAATAGTAATATACCTTGCATTTTGAAGGCAGTTCTTTTCTGGAACCTAGGGTGTCACGCTTGAAACCTTGAGCATCAAAGATGGCGACCAAAAATGGAGCCCAGTGTCTGAATTTGTGAATTTGTGGATAACTCCAACCTGAGTCATTCGAAAGGTGGGACTTAATTTTTGGTTCAAGGGCAATGAAAAGGGTCTACCACTATTAAGGACCGAACCACGCCTGTTTTACTAGGGGCTGGTATCACAGTTACCGTTCAAAATAAAGACAGATGCAAACCTATTTACGTTGCATTTTGGACTTATATGTCAGACTGCCAGAGCGGGGAATCGAACCCACAACTTTTGAAACCAAAGGATGAGGTCCTACCGCTGAGCCATACTGATAAGGCCAAAAGGAAATGTCCATAGGCAGCGTTTCCTTTTGGGTGTGTCAGTATGGCTCAGTGGTAGGACTTCGGTCTTTGGTTTCAAAAGTCGCGGGTTCAATTCCCCCGCTCAGTCAGAGTGACGTGCAAGTCCTGAAGGCAACGTAAATAGGTTTGCATTTATGTTGCCTTTTGGCCTTATATGGTAAAGACTGCTTGAACGGGAAATCGCACCCACGACCTTTAAAACCAAAGGCCGAAGTCCTACCGCTGACAGCAGTAGGCAGCGTTTCCTTTTGGCCGTGTCAGTATGGCTCAGTGGTAGGACCTCGGTCTTTAGTTTCAAAGGTCGTGGGTTCGATTCCCCACTCAGGTAGTCTGACATATAAGTCCAAAAGGCAACGCAAATAGGTTTGCATCTGTATTTATTTAACTCTTGTTGAGCCTTTGGCTTTCTGTGTTTAATACCGTTCAAAGGTTGAAATGAGCAACAAATTGAACAGTAACTATGATACCAGCCCTTAGTGAAACGGGCGTGGCTCGATCCCTAATAGTGGTAGACCCTTTTCATTACCTTTGATTCAAAGACGACATGCCCACCTTACGAATAAACCTAATTGGAGTCATTCATCTAAATTATAACGGTCACAAGAGCAGCTTAAATTTTAAAATGAGCGAAAAATTGAATTGTAATTGTGATACCAGTCCCTAGTAAAACGGGCGTGGCTCGGTCCCTAATAGTGGTGCACCCTTTTCATTACCCTTGATTCAAAGAAGACATTCCCACCATTCGAATAAACCTAATTGGAGTCATTCATCTAAATTATAAACGGCACAAGAGCGATTTAAAGATTAAAATAAGCAAAAAATCCAACGGTAACTGTGATACCAGCTCCTAGTAAAACGGGCGTGGCTCGATCCCTAATAGTGGTAGACTGTTTTAATTGCCCATGAGCTAAAGAAGATATTTCCATCTTTCGAATAAACCTGATTGGAGTCATTCATCTAAATTATAACCGCCACAAGAGCAGTTTAAAGTAGAAAGTGAGCGAAAAATTGAACTGTAATTGTGATACCAGCCCCTAGCAAAACAGGCGTGGCTCGGGCCCTATTAGTGGTAGACCATTTTCATTGCCCTTGAATCAAAAGAAGATATTCCCATCTTTCGAATAAACCTAATTTCAGTCATTCATCTAAATTATAACTGTCATAAGAGAAATTTAAGGTTGAAAATGAGCGAAAAATTGAACAGTAATATTATTGTGATACCAGCCCCTAGTAAAACGGGCGTGGCTCAGTCCATAATAGTGGTAGACCCTTTTCATTACCCTTGATTCAATGAAGACATTCTCACCCTTAGATATAAAAACCTGATATACAAACTGCTTTTGTGTAACACTAACGGTTCTTGCACAATAGGCCAAATGGCAACAAATTGAGTAATAGTTGGGTGCCATTTTGGTCGCCATCTTTAATGCTCAAGGTTTACAGCCTGGAACCCTACAGAATCTTAAAGTGCACATCCTTTTGAGTAGGTGACAGAAAAAAACTGCCCTCACAATGTAAGATACACTACAATTTCCTTCGTATTTCCATATATGTATTATACGCATTTTTTAACTATAATATTCAAATTAAGCCATTTTATTCCAGGAAAATGGCAGCAGATAGCTTGGATAACAATTTTTTTTTAGAATTCAGCACGCTTTTTCCAGTTAGGAACAACCATGAAACCTTTTGCAGCAATTTGTTGTGGGTTAAGGCACGGATTAACTGGCCTATAAGGTATTTTAGGTGTTTGGAGGCGGCCATTTTGATATTTAATGTCTGCCATCTTGGATTACTTTAACGTCATCATTTTCAAGATACTCTGCATAGAAAATGTGGGTGTAGACTCAAAGACGAAGTCTCTAGCTGAATTTAAAGTCAAGTTATAACGCATTTTAGGTGTTTGGAGGCGGCCATTTTTAAAAACAAGATGGCAGACATACGCAGGGATCGGCAATTTTGGTGACAAGTAAAATTCAACACTAGATGATGTTAAGATGCTATTGCAATTGAAAAACCAGACTTGGCAAATTGTCTAAAGTAGAAAACAACTGCCCCCTGACTATTGTGCTTCCGGTCCGCAACCGCATTCCGGTCCTTTGATCCCAGTTGCTGACGACGATCTGCGTTGTTCAGAGGTATGGGACAACGGCTTCGACATCACCTACCCTCTTCTTGGGGGACCTGAACCACCTCCATTATAACCTCTCTGACCTCGATCCCCTCGCCTTGTTCGTTCCTGTAAACCAACGGTTGCCGGCATTCGCCGACTCTTTGCATCATGCAACCACGAGACGTCAGCCTTGCCTTCTTCCGATGCATCTCGTCACTTATCTCCTGACTGCTCGCTGTCTCCTTCCTGCACTGACAATATTACACCCCCTGGACCACGTTCACCTCACCTTACTTTGTAATAGTGTTGCATCCCATGTTGGGAATTACTAAACAAAAAAAAAACGAACAAACAAAGCAACAAGAACATTTTGACATAAACCTATGCAGGACTAGCACGTTCTTGATATCATCTTCAAGCACGAGACCTCGAAGTTCACGAGTCCTCGAGTCCAGACCACGAGTCCACACCACGAGTCCTCGAAGTCGAAGACCTCGATTCCCGGTTACCATCCTTACCCGGTCTCCTCACCAACTCTGGCTCGCGTCTCTTGTTACCTTTCCTGCATTGCGTCCCATTGGATCTCCCCCGACCCTTCTTTTTAAACGACGCACACTATCTACATTGTTCCTCAAATGATGAATTCGGTTCCCGGTTACCTCTACGGTTCCCGATTACCCTCCGATTACCTCACCATGCTTAAAAGCGAAGGGCAAAGGACACACATACCCGTGGTTGGATCTTCAATCCACCCCCGTGCTTAGCCTCCGGTTCCAGGATGCAACCAGCCTCTGAAACGTTTGGTAGTCTTTGAACTCGCAACAAATCGTGTGTCGCCCGATTCCCTCTAGAGATTTCCTTTCCTTCCGACCTCCCGGTTCCTCTCCTACCAATTACCATGGTTACTTCTTCCCCGCTTCCATGCAGCCAACCTGCTCTGGAGCAAGATCTACGCTCCCTCAGCAAGGGCCTCGCCCATACTACAGAAGCTCATACAACTCAAGTCAGGCTACAGGTTCCCGATTACTTTGCAATGTATCCTTCCTTGCCCCCCACGACGGCGTTTTTATTGGCGAGTCCTAATTCTGCTCCGTGGCTGTCTTCAGTTCCAATCTTGCGATTACATTCCCAAATCTCGGTTCCCGATTACCGATCTTTCAACATAGTCTCCAGCTTCCAGAGGGCCATTCTCACTCGCTCTGCGAATCCCTCGCCTTAGATCCCGTCCTATAGTTGCGCTCGCCCTGTTATGTTTCTCCTTTCAGACCAGGCAACTCTGCAAGTTTTCAGCATGGTTCCCACTTTTCTGGGACTCATTCTCGCAGTATGCTTGTTCAACCTGAGTACCCAATACTTTTCATCAACTTTGGCCAATCTCTGCGTTACTAACAGGTCGACACAACGCATGTTTCGCATAATTACAGTCGCAAAGATGGAGCCCATTGTTATGGTGCATTCCGCATTCCCTTTTCCACCGTCATCTCTACCAAGATCCCACCTTTGCGACATCAACACTCACGCGCTTCACCATCGGTTACCGATTGCCCTCTACATTAACTCCCCCTATCGCCACCAGAGGCGCCCAGTCCGCTAGCGCTTTGTCTCTTTCCCACTCTTCATGGTCTCACTTCTGTCTTGTCCGCCACCATGTCCGATTCTTCATCGTCAGAGGAACCGCTGCCCCAGGTTCTAAATGTACCCTCGCCGAAACCCTGTCGTTGCCTGGGATTTTATAGAAAAAACGTGCACTTTGATCCGCATCCCTGTTGTCAGAAACACCGTGAATGCGATGGAGTAGAAAAACGATGCATGATCTGCATTACCATCTCCCCATCGAAATGGATCGTCATTAGACGGAAGCAAAAACATTCCAGGCAACGTTCCCTTAGAGCAGCTCAGAAGAGAGCTCTTCACCTTCCACGAACTTTGCCATCGGACCCTCCTTCTATGTTGCCCAAGACTCATCAGCCTGTTCAACCGTCATTACCATCCACTGATTCGATTCCTGCGGTACCAGGATCCAGCGGCACAACTAGTCTGCTACGTAATTCAGTACGTATTAAGAAAGCCCCTCGCAAGTTCTTGATCCCTACACAAGTGCGTCCCACGGTTACCTCGTCGTCGTTGGTCTTTGTCCATCCTGTCACCACCGCTGAAGCAGTCCCACCTACCACGACACCCTTATTACCTCTTTCACCTCCCGCTGCGCCCTTCCCATCGGCTGCCATCCTGCGGGAGGCTCTACTCTGTGGCGTGCATCTCTCAGCACGCGAACAAGAAAACTTCGACTCTAACATCAGCTTTGTTTTGTCCCTCACTGAACGTTTCGCGGCAGAACTCGCCTCTCTCCATGCATCAACAACCACACTTCCCGCTCTTCAGGCCTCAGCTGTTGCCACGGAAAAGTTTGCACCGAGAACTCCGTTCTTAAAGCCATTAACGAAGCCTATTGCAATGAACTTGCATTCGTGCGAAGGAAATATCGTTCCTTGCGTGTCAATTACGCTTTGCTCAAAAACAACCATCAATGTATATCGCCGATCTCAACATCCCCTCCGTGGAGGGCTTACTATTGTGCGCAGTCACGTACTAGGCATTTGATCATTGTCCTGTCAACGTCGCAGTTCCGATCCCCTGTGATTCCTTCCTCCTCGTCGCAGGAACCGTCTCCCGTGGTTGCCACGTTACATGAAACCGCTCCTTCACCATTACCCTCTCCATTTTTAGACCCTTCAGCTACTGCATCGTCTGAACGTTCCCCAAGTTCCGATCCTCCGCTTTTCGCCTCCGAAGCTCGTCTTCTCACTTGGGCAGATGCTTCGTCTAAACAAACGCCTGCCATATCTAGCTACTCAGTGTGGCAATACGATGACGCGCCTTTTTTCATTCCTGTGTTTCATGGAATTACTCCGCCTTCAGCATTACCATCTCGAGAACCCCCCTGCTCTCCTTGTCGTTCGAGAGCCAGGGAGCGGCTTTCGGCTTCCGAATTTCACAATAGTGCGTTTAACCTGTCATCTGTCTTCTTTCTCAGGCCCATGAAGCACCTGTTCCCATGGCCCCTCTACCCAGGGTTGTTGTGATTTTCCCCAGCCCTATAAAACCCACCGGGTTTTTTTCACACAAAAACCACATGAAAAAACCCGGTATTAAACCCAGTAAGTGAGTTTTTTCAACTTTTAGGGGTTAGTAATTGAAAAAAAGGTGTTACGGAGATCATTTTTTCAACAGTTTGTCTTCGACTGATCCAGATACTTAGTTTAAAGTGAGACTCCGCGTAGTTTACACTTAGAGCAACGTAAAATGAATAAAGGATGCTTATTAATCATATTTTCTAGTTAACTGCCAATTCACTAAACCAAATTCCAAAAAGAGTTCATAAGCAGAGTTGAAACAGAGCCGAATGCATAAAACATTAAAAAAATTCAGCACGCATCAAAAAAATATATAAACAGCAAAACTTGATAAAACCCGATTAAGCCCGAAAAAACTCGATAAAGCCCGAAAAAACCCACCCGGGTTGGGCTTTTTCAAAAAAAAAAACCGGGTTTTTCACAACCTTGCCTCTACCACTCTAGCGACCACCGGATTATGTGCCTTTACCTACTACTCGTTAAACTATACATAATGTTAATCCGTTTTACTATATACCTTCCTTGTGCAACTTTCAAATTTATCGGAACTCGATTACCTCACGATATCTCATGGATAACTTTTTTGAGCTCCTACCACTCCATACAGTACACTCTGTAGTGGTGCCCCATCATTTCCTTCATCTGTGAACTTTACTTTCCTGGTTCCGGTTCCCTCACGATTACCATGGGATCTTGACATCTCATTTACTGTTTCTTCGTTCCAGCGACGGCCTCACGTTTCGTCGACTCTCTTCCCAACAAGGTAAGCAGGTCTTGTGAAATATTACTTGTTCTACCTTGTCTCCCGTAGGATGAAAGACTCCTTATTGCGAAAACTGTAAAAAAAAAACCAACACAAACAAGCGACTACAGCGACTCCCTAGTCGCATCAGGTCTTCTGTACAGTTCTGCCACTACCAATAGTAAGGCACACTTCTCTATCACGTATTGCAACAGCTATCTCTAATATATAATCTAAAAACAGTAACCATTTCCCGTCACAAATGTGTTAGCTTATTTTACGTTTTAGGCATAATTGTCAGCGTTTAGGCCTAATTTACAACTTTAATTTCGTAAGTAGAAACAAACGGAGATTTGGATTGTATACAATAAGCCTATTCATTTTTGCAACAGGGTATGCCTCCGCGCACACAGTTACAGTGTTACAACGTAATGCGCAACGTAGCCTATATAGATCAGTGGTAGTAGGGAAAGGACAGGAGAAATGCTGCAGCAGCGACTCGTAGCAACTATTGACGTTGCCATGGTAACGTGATTTTAGACCTAATTTTCATTTTTTAGGCCTAATTTATTTAACAGCAGTTTTAGTTTCGTAAGTAGCAGATAGGCCTAATGGAGAATTTAGTTCGATCGTAAGCCTATTCATTCATGCAACAATGCGATAAGACTCTTTTAAACGAAGCTAAACTGTTTTTGTTTTTACGGCTGTGTTAACACAAATCTTTAGGATTTCAATTCGACGATCAAATGCTAATATTTAATTTACTTACGTCGAAGAAGTCTATTAGCTATAAGGAGGCAACGATGTTTTAATTTGCCATGTTATTTAACTAACTTTTGACACTGAATCGAACGTTGTAAACAGTGGTCGTCAATTTCTGGTACCGTTGCGAAGTTGAAAAAAGCGACGGACGGACGGACGGACGGACAAAGTCGTTGCAATAGTCTTCTCAGCCGGTATGGCTGTACAGAAGACTAAAAACCAGCGGCAATCGACTACATCCCTTACAGTTCGCACCTTTGTCCTCCCACTTACACGATACATTCGATTCAGTACCTATTAGGTCTCATCATGTTCCATTGTCGGAATGGTCTTGGCTCTAAGGTTGTCTTCTCCGGGACTTGTTCCTTGTGGGTGCTGGCTTGTAATGCGGGATGCTCCAACCTAGCCCTCCTCCTAGGTGACGAAGTCTGCTATAAAAAAGGTAATGTATATTTTCATCGGCTATAAAAAGCCTCAAATACCAAGGCCTGCACCTGGTTGATTTTTGTTTTTATTACCTAACTAAAAATATACGTTACCTTTCATCCCGCCCAGCTTCCCCTCCATGAACTAGGTTCTGGGTTTGGGAGAAATGATGTGGTTCGGCTTTCTCAGTCTGCTTATATAGACTGACCCAAGCTCGCGCACTGCGCAGAACTATTACGAGGCCAGCAGGGAAGCCAACCTTCAATTTTCCAGGGAATTTAAGCTCAAAAGGTGGAAACTGCTATAAAAAAGGTAATTATATTTTCAGTTAGGCAATAAAAACTAAAATCAACCAGGTGCAGGCCCTGGTATTTTAATCTTTTTACATGCCGACGAACATATGAATTATCTGTCTTTTATAGCATTCTCTGGCTAGTAATGCAATCTTTTCCCTGAGAAAAGTTGTTGGCTTCCGTGTCAGCTCCATAGCTTATTCTACCGCGCTTGCGTGGACGCAGCCCTCCTGTAAAAGTATTGGCTCGAGACCATGTTTCATCTCTTTTCTCTGGGCTGCCACACTGTGTGGCTGCTCTCGCCTGCTCTTCGGGCCCATCTTGAATTCGGCGTTGCTGTGCCGGGGCCATTGGATACCTTCTGCCATTATTGGACTAGGTCGCATATGAGTCTTAGCCCTGCTTCGACCTCTTCCTCATTCATCTTGACCAATTTGTCTGGACATTGCTGACGCGCCAGTGGTCATTACGTCTAGCGACCCTTCCTTCTGTTTGCTGAAAC
This sequence comes from Lithobius niger, assembly GCA_023313725.1. Lineage (NCBI taxonomy): Eukaryota > Metazoa > Arthropoda > Chilopoda > Lithobiomorpha > Lithobiidae > Lithobius > Lithobius niger. The sequence goes on along the minus strand of JAHWFP010129332.1, from coordinate 62,770 downwards.
AGTTCCGGTGCGACCTTGATCTCCTGCCGATTGGGGTCGCTCTAGCCTACTTGCGACCGTTCTACAGGTTCGTCCTGACCTGAACAAATGAGTGAGAGATTAAAATGCCATGGTCCGAGCTACCGCTGTCCCTTTTTTCTCTTTCGTTCTACAGTGCTTCGTGCCAAAGGCACACCACGGAAGGTGCTGGGCGGGGTTGCCACACTTCCCCTCGTCATCTGAGAATTGGTGGACATTAGTTCACGTTCAGCTGTCCGACTGCAAGTTCACCCGGCGCGGGATCGTATGCCGCGGTCCCTCGGATGTGCTCTCTAGATTTCCTGTCGCTGCGCTCGTCATCTCCGGTCGTCATTCCAAGACGGCCATTGCTGTTCCTGGGATCTCTCGGATTGTGCCTTCCAGCTCCCAGTCTTTTCCCAACATCTGGCCTTTGCCACCTTCCTCGGTCTCCGACAACTCCTCGGAGGCCCCAGCAAGCCTGGACCACCTGTGACAGTCCTCTTCTAGTTCATTGTGTTTCGGCGACCGCAACTAGCGGTCACCCTTCCGTAATCCTCTTTTCTGTTCAGAATAAAAAAAGAGGGAAACAAAAAAACAACAGCAATGGTTGGATGAACGTGCACCATTCGGACAAGTGGTTCCACATCTCTACAGGATAGCATCTGTAGTTCGAGCCTGGGCTTTGCTCCATCGCCGGCCATTGTTGTACTCCTCCAGGATACTTTTCTTATCCTTCCTTTTAGACCAATCTACTCTGGTACTCTTCAATGGCTTCTTTGGCGCCACCCATCCTGTCGGTCGCCACAGCTCTATGACCTGTCCCGTGTACCAGTTGCAGTCGTCCTACAACTTTATCATCTTCGGCTGCGTACTCCTCGTTTCCAGCGGAGTTCTTGACGCTCTCCTCACACCCTCCTTTACGAAGCCTATCACGACCAGCCGGTCCGCACTTCTTCTCCCTCAAGACGATCTCTTTCGGTCCTGTCTCCACTCTCCTCCTCCTTTGAAACCCCTTCCCTGTACGACATTCGGTACAGGGAATTAAGGAGGGGGGGGGGGGGGGAAGGGAAGTGTTCGACAAAGACAGATAACTCTCATTGTAAGCTGCTTCACAATCTCAACTAAGTCATTGTGATGAAGGCTCCTCTCCACCAAGAAGTGGTACACCACCATAGAAGTATCAGTTACCCCACGATCAACACTTACGGATTCATGATCCTGCCCGGTCGCTCTCCTCTCCATAAGCACAGCATCCGTGGCCATCTTGTCATCCGTCTAACCCCTCGAGTATAAGTTTTTTGCCCGATTCCCAGCCTCTCTGCCGCCGGTTTCTGTCACTCATGAAGCACCACTTGCAGTCCCATATGGCGTCCCTTGGGACACTTCTTTATTTTCAACACTTGCCGGATGTAGCGCCACTGCGCACAATTTTTCTGCGCCAGGTACTTTACCGGAATTCCTCCTTACGTCACGCTTGGCGCAAAAGTCGTCTCGGTGTGCGCCATTGCTCTTTCGAACGTGCTTTTAATTTCTCCTCGAAAATGGATGCCGCTGCAGACTCTGATGAAGCTTCTGTTCTGCCACTACAAGTTTTGACCTCACTAGTCACCTCTGCTTCGGTTGTCGGCCACACCGGGCCCTATCCAGACCCGGTCCACTGTAAGTGTTTGGAATTTACTGGCGCTAAATTACACTTAAGCCCGCACCCTTGCTGCCAGTACCACCGGTTATGTGACTGGTTCACAAGGAACTGCAGTGTCTGTGCCACGCTCAGTGAAACAAAATAGGATGAAATCCTTCGTCGCTATGACAAATCCCGCAAACGGGCGGTGCAATGTGCTGCTCAATGTGCTGCTGAATAGAACATCCCGCCAAATATTCCTGTTCGGGGCTCGGACTCGACTTCTGAGTCAAAGACTCGCCATGACGACGCTCCTCCTTCCGTTCCACCTGTCAGCAGTCTCCGTTCTGCCATCCCTGATTTGAGCGACTGTAGTGCACCACGATCCCCTCCTGCTACTTCACGCAGAAAATTCAAGTCTACATTTGGAATGAAGACAAAGAACAAGAGTTCGGATGTGTCCTCCTCGAAAAGAGTAATGCTGACCGCGGCGTCATAGCCATCATAGGCATCATCTGTCATGGCTTCTTTAGCGGTCGTCCCACATAGTGCATCCATTGTTGTACTCCTCCAGGATACTTTTCTTATCCTTCCTTTTAGACCAATCTACTCTACTTTCCGACTCCGGACTTACTCTGTGCGTCATTCCTGTGTGGTTTGCAGTTGTCAGCAGAAGACCTGGCACACTTTGATGTCAATTGTGCTGCGTTTTTCGCAACTGTTGAAACTTTCTCTCGTGAAGTAGATGATCTTCAGGAGGCGACCGAAGACATGGCATCCATGGGCTACAGTTGCTAAAGTTCCGACTCTTCGAGCGACCGTCACTCAACATGCATCGACCGTCTGTTTCCTTCGTGAATCAAACGCTACCCTTGCTGACGAAATTGCTCGTTTTCAGCAAAAGACAACCTCTTTGCATGCCGAAAATGTCCTTCTAAAAGGACTTACTAACTCTTTTTATAACTTTCCCATAATACAATTTCACTTTTTCTCTTTTCCTTTTAACGCTGGGAATGGTATTAGTGGCCTGCCCTTTCGTAACCCCACTCCCACTTTTTGGTGAGAGTAAACCTTATCATTGTATTGTATTATTATTAATTTCGTTGGCTGTCTCTGTTACCTCAGACCCGCCCCATGGAGATTGCAACACTGTTCCAAGTCTCGAACACGTCGGCATCAGCAGAACCTCCGGTCCCCGTCTCCATGAAGCCCCCTGCGGTGGTTCCTTTTGCTGTCTCTGCGTCTACTACTAGTCATGCCCCAGGCCTTACTAAACCACCTCTTCATCAAGCGATGGACCAACCTCATGGTCTACAGCCTCTTCCTCTACGGATTTCAGCCATCTGTGTTCGTACAGTGTTTGTCAGTACGATGACGCTTCCTCTTTGTTCCCGTGTTTGCTAGATTGGACTCGCACAATGTTCAGACACTTCCACTCGCGGTCTTCCATGCACCACTTGCTGCGTACGGGCCAAGGGAGTTGCACTTAGTTTCCGAGTCCTGCCATAACTCTTTAGTTCTTCCTCATGCCACTACTTGCCAGTACCCTTTTTCGGCTCCGGATCGTCGAGGAACCAACTACTCACTGGAATCGTCTGTAGGGGCGTTGGCCCAAAACAGTGTGCCGGCAAACGTCACTAATCGTACTGGTGCGGATACTGTATTGCGAAGTTAGGCTACTGGTCTTTCTTTCCAATTTTGCTGGATTTCAGGACAACAAGCATAGCAGGCCACTATTCAACGAGGGAGCGACGTTGCGGACTAATGCTTTAATAAAACTAACCTAACTTGGCAAGCAGTAATTCTTTGTTGCCACCATGGGAAAAAACGTGCATTTACTAGCAGTTAACTTTAAACTAAAATTTTCTCTAAGTTTAAGTTACTAAGTAAATAATGGTTGGAAACAGACTGAAGCTATATTTACATTTATTGAACATTGGTTAATAAAATATTTACAAAACAGTGTTTAGTTTGCAGTTTCATTTTGGTCACAACAAATCTTAGTTTTAGATTTCAGCAACAACAACAACAAATCGTTAAGCAAATCGTACTTAACACTCAAGTACCAACAACGATCAAGAAATTTCACCAACTTCAAACTAGAAGTACATTTTCGCATAAATGCAAGTAATATTGAATAAAAATTCAACTCGTATGATGTCACTGACGACGATTCACATGCAACCTTTAACTGTCTGGTTAAGATGCTAGTCTTTGGTTTACATTGGAAAAAAATTCACGTTTTGAAAGATTTAACTTGAAACAGGAATGAAATTAAAGTTTTTATAAAATCATCCCCAAAAAATATTTCACCTGCAAAAAACTACCCCGATCGTGATAATCAAGTTTAAGTTACATTTAAGTTTTTAAATAAATGACCTAAACGAAATTCAAGTACAACTAAGTTAACTTCCATGTCCTCTACCTTTGCCCCGTATGGCGCAATTTGCTGCGGCAGAAGAACATCGCTCTCCCGGAGAACGTGGCGATGGGTGGCTGCGAGGTCGAGCTATGCTAACCATATTTTCTCAAGCTTGGGTTTTTATACTTCGGAAACGGCTCCAACTTGCTTTCTTCGCGGACCCCGAGGCGTGCTAGACATGTAATGCACTTTAGGATTTGTTTAGAGCCGAAATTTCCAAGTAGCCAATTCACTGGTTGGTGTAGAGTTTTGTCAGATAAATTTGGCGCCAACGACGCTCGAGCCACTTCCGGTTTGCACGAGAGAGCCGACCGTTTTTACTTCAAGTAAAATTCCAACATGGTGCTAAAGCATTGAGCCGAGGTAGCAGACACGTTTTGCCTCATAGTTTTAAAACTACCCAACCGAATTAAAAAAGGTAAATATATTTGGAATCTGAACATTATTAAGATCAACGGCTAAGGATCTTTTACGAAGATTTAAGACAGACTTTGAAAAAAATAATAAGTGAAAACAGCGACATTAGCGCTAACAAACCTGCGTCGTACACGTGAGTTGTTGCAAGTTATAAACAGTTTCAGACATCAATAAAATCGATTATTATGCTCTATGAAGTACCCCTATTGTTTGTGAGAGGACTTTAAACAATTATGAAATGTGTAGGTAACATAATCTACGTGGCTCTATGCCGAACTACAACGATGTGCGTTACAATTTTCCACAGCAGCGCTGTTTACATTTTGGTATTTATTAATAAATAAATAAATTCGAAATTGAAGATTTCAGGCCTTCAGGAAGACCACTTGTGTTTTCTCGACGATATCTAAGATTTCAACGATTTTAGTGTAAAAGTTTAATTTCTCCTGCCCACCCTACCTCACCAAATTTAGGGTTGGCAGTTTCGAGTTAAAAAATCTGGCGTGTTGTTGCTTGGAGGTAGCCTAGCTCCAGTACCGTAAAGAAAATGTTGCAAATTCCTTACACGCCCCCACAAGGGAGACTTTCAAGCTTAAAAAGTTCATCTATTTTTAAGAAGTCCATCAAAAAAACAGGAAGTCATAAAGACTCTGAGCACTCTCTGCTTTCGGAAAACTGGTTGTTTTTACATTAAAAAAATATGCATGTCAAATGATATCTTCTGTTACTCTGGTAATACGTCCTAACTGGTCCGAGTTATGTCAAATTGCATTTTTTTTAGCCAAGAAAATACCAAAAAACTTCCAGCCGTCCACACCCAACCTAGCTTGCGATAAGGATTAGAAGGGTGCTTCTTATGGGTACGTAACAAAAGATAAGCTCTATTTAACAATACAACACTTTAACACTGGAGGGTTTGAAGGTATACCCCCACAACTTACGTTTGACCATATAACTCAACGAGGTATTTAATTATTTTTCTTGAAAAAAACTAGCCAAAAACATCATGACCTTTAGACGCATAAGGAAAAAGTACTTAACCCCTTAGCTACGAGGAAGATATATTTTTCAGTTTGCAATGTCCGGGGAAATGTAACAAACCATAAGTTTACCTCTTTTACTTACAGGTAGGACAAAATCTTTTTTACAGAGGAAGTATTTCCATAAAAACTTAAAAGGATAAATCGGGGTCACTTATTCCGGTGTGCTCCTAGCGAGCAATTCACTTGGGTTGTCTAATGTCAGAGGCCTATCTTACACAAAAGGAAGAAGCTGTAGGCATCCGTCAGACGAATCATTGGCCCTTAAAATTTGGGCATAACATTTCCAAAACGGGGGGAAAAAAAACGAAAGTCCCTTCAATGTTGTACTTTCAGCATACCTAAAGATGAGAAATTAAAATCTCACTAGCCTTAACTTTTAAACATTTCAGAAAAAGTTAAATTTAACTAAACTTCAAATTTAAGCAAAATACTTACTAAGAGCATCTGCGTTCAAATGTTCCTTACCGGGTTTGTATTTTACCTGGTAGTCATGGTCTTGTAATGCTAGGCTCCACCTCAGGAGTCTAGGGTTTTTACCGGCCATTTGTTTGAGCCAGTGCAATGGATTATGATCAGTTTCAATGTAGAACTTAGTTCCATACAAGTATGGCCTAAGTTTGGCTACTGCCCACACGAGGCAAGCACATTCTTTTTCAGTCGTGCCAAAGTTTTATTCTCTGGCAGTCAGTTTTCTGGAAATGTAGAGGCACGGATGCTCTTCTCCACCCAGAGTCTGGGAAAGGACCACGCCCATTCCTCTCTCACTACAGTCACACTGGACCATGAAAGGTTGATCAAAATCGGGTGCTCTTAGCACTGGATAAGAAACGAGGGCTCTCTTGAGAGTGTCAAAGGCCTCCTGTTTAAAGTTATCCCACAAGATGGGGTCTGGACCATCTTTCTTTAAAGCATCTGTTTGAGGCGCACAAATTTGAGCATAACGGTGCAAATATCGTTGATAAATAACCAACCAATCCTAAAAAGGTCTAACATCTTTTTTCGTTTGGGGTTTGTCAAAATTTTGCACAGCTAAATCTTTCACTTCAGAAGGAGAACGACTACCATCGCCTACTTCATGTCCCAAGAAGGTAGCTTTCTGACAAGCCACTTGACTCTTAGTTGCATTAACAGTAAGTCCTGCTTTCTTTATAGCAGATAAAAGATGAATACATTTTCGGGATGTTAGGGCCAAGTTTCGGCTCCCACAGCTGTGTCATCCTGGAAGGGTGTCACAAAGTCTTCCATCCCTCTGGTAATTTGATACATGAGCTTTTGAAAGCAGAACGGGGCATTTTTCATCCCCATGTTCATGATCAGGGGCTCAAATTTTCCAATAGGGGTTGTGATGGCTGCAACTCTAAAGGAATTTGGGGTCAGTTTTACCTGCCAAATCCTCTATTTAAGTCAAAAATCGAGATGTACTTCCACTTGGAAGCTTTCTCTAAACACTCCCCAATATTAGGTATTGGGTAATCTTGTGTTTCAGAATTGTTATTTAATTCTCGGTAATCTGCTACCGGTCTAGGTTTAGCATCTTCCTTTTGAACGATAATCATGGGACTACTATGTGGGGAGTCTGTTTCTTTAAGCAGACCAAGTCCGAGCATTCTCTGGACTTCAGTAACAATCAAGTCTTTTTCAAACTTGCCATGTCGGTAATACTTATTAGGTTTCGCCTTTTCATCAAGCAGTTTGATGTCATGGGTTACTAAATCTGTACAACCTGGGAGTGTAGAAAAGTGTGAAATAAATTCAATAAGTCCAATTTCTGTTCTACAGAAATGTCACCTATTCTTTTGAACAAACTCGTGGCTTCCGGTTCAGTTAAAGGGCCGTCATCGGGGTTTCCGGTCCAAATGAATTCCTTATGAAGGGCTTCTTTTTCGTCAGCATGAGTATAATTGCATAAACCTTCCCTAGGAATATAGGGTTTCATGAGGTTCACGTGATACACAGTATCGTGTTGTCTGCCACTGATTTTGGAGACTAAATAATTTGTATCTGAAAGACGTTTCAGTACAGTACAAGGACCATCCCAATAAATATCTAGTTTATTGGCTCTAGAAGGTTTTAAAATCAAAACTTTATCCCCTTCTTTAAACTTCCTTTCTACAGCTTTAGCATCATAGTATGTTTTATTTTTCGCCTGGCCTTTCTGCATGTTTTCCACTGCCAGTTCACGAGCAAACTTGAAACGCTGCAATAAATCCAACACGTATTCAAGTACAGTCGAATGAACATCTGGTTCCATCCACTGATTCTTTAAAAGATCCAAGGGTCTTTTTAGGTTTCGTCCATAAACGAGCTCAGCGGGAGCAAAGCCAGTGCTCTGGTGAGGTGCGGTGCGAAGCGCAAACATGGCTCCTGGGAGAATCGTTCCCAGTCTTCTGGGTGTTCGTGACATACGGCTTGTAACACGGCTTTAAGTGTACGATGGAAATGTTCTACTGAATTAATTTGCGGGTGATTAACTGAAGAGTTAATTGTCTTTATACCAAATTTTTCCAAGAATAAGGTGGTTAATTCACTAACAAAACAAGATCCATGGTCTGTCTGCAGTTCAAACGGGAACCCAAGACGTGAAAATATTTTCAATAGTGCATCCACTACTGACTGGCTATCAGCTGTTTTTAGGGGAATAGCTTCTGGTGCCTTAGTGGCCGGATCTAGTAGTGACATAATATATTTAAACCCTGCTTTACTTTTGGGTTTAATAGGACCTACAATGTCCACTATGTACCTTGAAAAAGGCTCACCATCCATCGGGACTAACACCATCGGTGCTATAAATTTCTGCCCCGTTTTGCCGGTTTTATGACAAGTTAGGCATGACTGTACAAAAGTTTCTCTGTCTTTAAACACTAAAGGCCAATAGAAATTAGAAAGAACTCATTCTTGTGTCTTGGCACGACCAAGGTGACCTGCCCACCTGCCCATGCATTTGTATGAGCTGTGTTGAGCACCAAGTCCCTACACTCCTTGGGCATAACCAATTGTTTGTCTACATTAGGCCTAGCTGTAGCTTTCTATGGCCTACGAAATAATAAGTCATTTTTTATAAAAAACTGCTTATTTTCATCTTGCTTATCTGGCTCGATTTGAGCAGACTTCCAACACTCACTTAAGGTTACACATTTTTTTTGCAACTATTTGAATTTAAGTTTGTCGATTTCTAGAAGTTTAGAAAAATCATCTGACTGGGGTCCTAGAATAACACCATCCATATTTTCCTTGCCTAGGGCAGAAAAACCATTTTTATGAGCAAGATTCTCATTCTGTTCACTTTCCTCATCTGAGGAGTCAATTTCACTATCACTATTTATTTCCCCATAGTTAGGACGAGTGATTGGAAGGTCTGAGGGAGCACTCAGAGCTTCCTTTGCTTGGGATTGTGTGATGGCATCACACAAGGGAGTAGGAGCTTCCATACCTTTTTTTCTCTAAGAATGTTTGAGACGGCACTCCAAGCAACCTTTTAAAATGAGGACCAATGTGATCCGTAACAAGCACTTCGGTAATTAGTGGACCGTAACGCGTGTCTACTTGCACTCGCGCAATTGCATGTGCAGTGGTTTGATCATTCAGTGAATTTTTGCAATCCGTAAATTCACCTGTGATTGTTCGGGTAACACCAGTTCCCTAGCATTAACATTATCTGTTGACCCAGTATCCCTAAGTATTGCACAAGGTTTACCATTTACTGACCAATTATGTATGTATTTTTGTAAGACATACTCCGGTGGTTGGCCTAACTTATTTACAAAGTTGGATTCACTAGTTTGGGCTTGCTGCTGCACATGTAACTGCTTTTTGCGGCAATTTTTCTGAATGTGACCTGGCAATTTACAAAAAAAACAATTGCCATCATTAGGCTTCTTACTACTAGCCTTTTCAAAATGCTCGTTAGGCTTTGCAGACTCACCAGTTTGTTCTGCAATTTTGTTGGGGCCTGGTTGAGAACCATTACCCCTTGGAGATCCTTGAGAACGGTTGTTTTGGTAACCATTTTGCGCTGAACCATTTTTTGGTTTTTGGCCACCTGGTTGTGCACCAGTTTGTGGTTTGGACTGGTCTTTTTTGTTTAAGACTAGTTTCTAGGGAGATTTGCGTATTCCGGGCTACCCATTCGTCAGCTAAAATAGCTGCTTCTTCCAATGTGCCTTCCCTTTGCTTGTCAGGGAGCCACTTCCTAAACCCAACCGGGCAGGATTTTAAAAACTGCTCTAACAACAATAAATTAGAAATCTTATCTAAGTTACCCGTAGCGTCGGCTAAAGATAACCACTGATCAAATAGGCTACGCAATTCAAAGACGCAATCGTGAAAAAGGTGTTCATTTTCTTTTTCTAAAGAACAGAACTTAATTTGAACTGTCTCTTTTGTTTGCAAAAATCTAGCTAAAAGCTTTGTTTTGACTACTTCATAGTTATGAATATCATTCGTGTCTAGCTGCGAACAAACCTTGACAAGAATTTCGCCCATTAAAGGCTGCAACCCTACCACCCACTGATCCCAGGGTACCCGTTGAGTTTCCATAGTACGTTTGAATATGGTTAAAAAAGTATTAATCTCAGATTTAACACTCCATTTAGTTAGTAGCCTAACTGCTTCACTCACTTTACCAGGCTTTATCACCGGATCGTTGTGGTTGGACGTCATTGAAGTATTTAAAGCATCAGAATTTTGGGCTTCATTATTTTCTTTCTCTTTATCTTTTAATTTAAGTTCGTGTTCACGATCGGCTGCTCTTTCAGATCGTTCTTGCTCATGTTGTGCATCTAGTTGTGCCAACTTTACTTATCATTCTCGGCCTCTTAGGCCCTTAATTCTAAGTTCCTCATCCTTGTGAAGAATTTCTTGAACTTTAAGAGCTGCTAATTCTTTATCAACTAACGTTTGATCTCGACGCTCGATTGCCACGGCTAATGCGTCTTCAAGATCAGAAAGCAAAACCTTCTTTCGTTCTAGTGCATCTTGCAAATGTTTTACTGAATTACTTCGAATATCACTTTTTCCTAAGCAAAAAATATGGTATGCATTTTTCAAATCCTTATTTCGGATATTTGTAATCAAATACGCAAAAGTGGCCATGTTTTCCTTTGGAGAATTAGGCTAAAATAAAAAAAAATATTTTTATGAAAAGTCGTCAAATTTACAGCAAGAAATCTAACTGGTTATTAAAAGTGAAATTAAAAATTTGTCCAACAACCACAATCCAGATCAGCACATACATGAATTTCTTGACCTCAAGCACAGTTGTAAATTTTACCATAAAATTTCAGCATTTAAAAAAAAAAAAACATTTTTTTCTTTTAAAAAACCATCTCTGGCTTGGCAACAACAAAGACATGAAGTCCGTGCACTAACCTGTACATTCACTTTGGCGTCGTCTTCGTTTCCCAGCGAAGTTGACCATCAGTTGTTTCCTGGTTTCGTATGACGGTTAAAGCTGATTCCAAAACGGCATACTCTGCTTCTGCGATGAAAAGCTGCTTCCCCCTCTGGATTGGAGAACTGGATCCTGGTTTAGTATTACGGTTAAAGGTGATAATAAAACTGCATACTCGGCTTCCAGATAAAAAGCAGTTTCCCCCTCTGGTTTGGAGAACTGGATCCTGGTTTAGTATGATGGTTAAAGGTGATACTAAAACTGCATGCTCGGCTTCCACGATGAAAGGCTGCTTCCCCTTCTGGTTTGGAGGACTGGATATCTGCATCCTGGTTTACAGTTGTGGAATGGCATCCATGACTGCTTACTCTTCTTAGTTGAAGACAACTGGTTATGGTAGTAAGGCTAGCGGGGGTTGAGCTTGTGTTTACGTAAGCTCGGGCGTCTGGGATCACGGCACTTGTGAAAAATCCCACCGCAGCCACCAGTTTGTAGCGGCGTCGGCCCAAAACAGTGTGCCGACAAACGTCACTAATCGTACTGGTGCGGATACTGTATTGCGAAGTTAGGCTACTGGTCTTTCTTTCCAATTTTGCTGGATTTCAGGACAACAAGCATAGCAGGCCACTATTCAAGGAGGGAGCGACGTTGTGGACTAATGCTTTAATAAACTAACCTAACTTGGCAAGCGGTATTCTTTGCTGCCAGCATGGGAAAAACGTGCATTTACTAGCAGTTAACTTTAAACTAAAATTTTCTAAGTTTAAGTAACTAAGTAAATAATGGTTGGAAACAGACTGTAGCTCTATTTACATTTATTGAACATTGGTTAATAAAATATTTACAAAATAGTGTTTAGTTTGTAGTTTTATTTTGGTTACAACAAATCTTGGTTTTAGATTTCAGCAACAACAAAAAAAAAATCGTTAAGCAAATCGTGCTTAACCCTCAAGTACCAACAACGATAAAGAAATTTCACCAACTTCAAACTAGAAGTAAATTTTCGCAAAAATGCAAGTAATATTGAATAAAAATTCAACACCTATGATGTCACTGACGACGATTCACATGCAACCTTTAGCTGTCTGGTTAAGGTACTAGTCTTTGGTTTTACATTGGAAAGAAATTCACGCTTTGATAGTTTTAACTTGAAACGGAAATGAAATTAAAGTTTTTATAAAATCATCCCCAAAAAATATTTCACCTGCAAAAACCTACCCCGATCGCGATAATCAAATTTAAGTTACATTTAAGTTTTGAAATAAATGGCCTAACTTTGACTAAGTTAACTAAGTTAACTTACATGTCCTCTACCTTTGCCCCTGTAAACGTGGTCTTGTATTAAACATTCGTGTGAGGACACCTTGACACCACCGACCAAAAACCTGTGGGCTGAAAACCGAAAACTGTACATTTTGTAAAGTATTCTCTACGGCATAAAGCCAAATACATTAGCTTAGTGTTTGATTAGGAGGGGCTTCCTCTACAAAGGTACTTAACCTCATTATACTGTACAGACACACGTAGAACGATATGTTTTATTCGTAATTCGAGTGACGACTTTAGTTATTTATGAAAAATGTCCAACTTTTAAATTCACTTGTCTGCTCCTGCAAACATCCGAAACTTAATTTAAAATATCATGCTGGTATATTTAACCTTTTACTTTTATGCACGGATGCACTCTAAACTTAAATTTTTGCCATGAACCCTACCGGAGCTCAACATTTATGTTTGTCCTTTTTTTAACGGACCCAGTGTTTATTTCATGTTTATTTTGTTTAGGCATCTTCATCCACTCCTCTCCGACGTGGCTACCTTCCCAAAGTAAACAAACTAGCTTTTCCTTCAATTAAATACAATTTGAATTTTTAATTTTGGCATATTTTTTTTTTCCCCCCCCCCCCCCTTTCAATAGTTGCGAATTTCATGTTGTTACGAGTTTCAAACTCAACTGCACTATCATGCCAGGCCTCTAAACGCTTCCAAGTCAGCAAATTTCCTTTGTTAATTCAGCTGCCCCAATTCCCCGCCAACCGAAAAGCTAGATTTAATTTCCCATCCACTCAGAGCGCTCAGCTACCCTGCCCGTCCGCACCGTCATGCCAACTTCCGATAGTGACAGCCCGGTGTAACGGCGGACGCTACGACGGCTCAGGTGCTTGTAGCGCCTCCGGTTTCCTGGTTTGACACGGAGATTCAGCTTAAGGTGTTGCGGTGATTATTGCGACTTTTACGGCATAAGCACAGCAAGGGCTACTGTCCCAGCATGGGGGATGGAGCGCAAGGTCCTAAATTAAAGGGGCCTAACCTTAATACTGCTGGTATTTCACTGCCACCAGCGATGGAAATTTCACCGTTTACAAAGAGCTAAACTAAAAATGGTTTACATATTTATTTACACTTAAACAGTTAATCAACTAGCAAACGAACTGAAGTTAAAAACTACTGGTTTTTATTATAACAACAGGGAATGAAAAGCACACTTTACATTTATTTAGTTTGCACGAAAGCTTTTGAAATAAAGTATTTAAAAGCACAAAGTTTGAATTTACAACATGTAATTCGGTTTCACAAGTTTTGACTAAAACGTCGTTTGTGTTTCAGAATAAAACAATCAATTAATTTTTTGAATAGAAAAAGCAATACTGAACGCTCCGCAGAGACGTCCGCAAGATTGAACAGCCTCGGCTGGTTACAATCTATCAAACAGTATGTTTCAAACACGCATGAAAGATCAATCGTTTCACAGTTTTGTTTTTAAGTGATAAAACAGAGCCTTAAACCTCCCAGAGTTGCTGTTTACAAGTCAACTCCTCAAATTATAAAAGCCTCGGCTACTCCGTCCGTCTGGAGTGAATAACCAATGAATCCCACACAAAGATCAAACCGTGCGTTATTTGAATTAATGTTTAAAACAAATAAGAAAGAAGTTGGTTTTTAGTAAGAGTACCACTCTGACGTTATGGGGTGAGAAACCTAAGATGCCGCTACAGGCGTCACCACCATAATATTCCCTAGCTAGAGAGAGTTTAAGTTAAGTTTTAAACTAAAATTTAGACTTGGGGGGTCCTAAATTAAATTTTCAAAAGCTAACAACAAACGTACGAACCACTGCCATTTTGCCCGGCATGGCATCCCACGGACATGGCGTCTCCACTCCCGACTGGCGTGACCCTTCTCTAGCTTGAGATCTGTGAGCTGTGCTAACGAGGGATTCTGGGGCTGGGGTTTTATACACATTACCCGGAAGTAGGCGCGGACGCCGAGGATAGCTACGGGGGTCTGATTGGCCGAGGGCCTCGAGAACAATGGAACGTGGGAGGAGAAGTCGGTTGAACAAAGGGACTGGGTGCAGAGCCGTTTGAAGGAGTAGGGACATGTAAACGGAAAAGACAGGCCTGTTTTGAGTTTTACTCAATTGAACATATACTTGGCTTTGGGTAATGCAGAAAGCATTACTATTAAATTAAACAAGCTTTAACGGTAAACTGCAGTGTTATACACCACAACTAGTTTTGGCTGGGGGGGGGGGGGGGATTGAGGATTCGAAGTTTTTGCACAGTTTGACTTACGGAATTGTTTGGAACAGATCTTTTAAAGAATTCTTTTAGTTTTAATAGTAGTGTAAGCTAGCAGTAGCATTTGGTTGGGTCCAGTCGGGCTGAGAGGAGAACTAAAACAAACATATATACAGTAAAATTCATGTCCGGTAGAATGCCGTTGTGTAATTACTTGGACTAATAGCAGCGTTTCTGGGGGTAAAAGATTATTATAAAAGGCTAAATAAGAGAATAGTCTAGCTCAGTTGTATGCTAAAACGCATGAAGTTAATTTGGAGGTTTAACCTTAAGTTAAAGGACTGTGTTTGATCTAAGTGGAAATTTTTCATAGCTGTTGCGATCGTTCAAACACAATAAAAAATATCACACTTTAAAAATGGATGTCTGTACATAGAACAGCGCAAGCCCCTCCTAAAATTCAACTAAGCTAGTGTATATAGGCTTTATGCCCAAAAATAAGAGTGATAAATCAAAATACATGAATACAAATTACAATAATGGTGGCCATGAGGCAGTAGCGCTGCTGGTGGTTTTAGTCGATCTTCAAATGTAGATTTGAGAGTTTTTCAGATGGAAAGTCCGGATTTGGGCTTCCCCAAGAGTCTTGTATTTGGACAAGCTATTGAATGTCGAAGAGTTTGTAAGAATCGGACCATCATTGCAAAAATGGCGAGATATGCCTCGGCGAGGCATTTGGGTGCCTCGAAAAAAAAAAATTAAAATTTTTGAAAAACAGGCGTTTTTCGGTGGCGCTCATTTACATGACGCTGGACGCAGGATTTTATTCGGGGTTCCTGAGTACTCGGAATAAAAGCTAGAATGTAAAGGTTAGTGCACACAAGATATGCAAAAACACAAGACCGCCAAAATTTAAGCAAAATTGACATGAAATAAAATACACTGTTTATATAAATGTTGACATTGCCGTTTTTTTTTTTGGGGGACCAACGTTTTTGTGGCTAAGAGAACTTTAAGTAAAATAAAAGTTACAAGTTAAGAACTACTGTTTTTGCAACCATTAACTAAATACTGTCCGCGCTGCTTGGTGCAGGATTATCGTACAAGTCTTTGAAAATGGGGCAAAAAAAAAGGACATTTATCAAGAAACACACTAGTTTGAGTAAAAGTACAAGGTTAATTTTGTTGTTTCGTTATAACAAATAAATGAGGCCATCTACTGCTCTGGTAATATGTTCCGTACGGATTCTGCCTCTGCTCAAGTCTAGTCATTTTTTTTTCTGGGATGACTGCGAAATTAACCCTCTCTGCCGCATTTCAATAAACCTAGCCGCTGCGATAGGGATCGGAAAATCGAATACTATGGGCACGCATAAAATGACTGTCTCTATTTACTGTTAAACTACTCCCACTGGGATGGTTTGAGGTTACCGAACAACTTGTTTACATATGCAATTTGACACTGAAAGATTTTGAGATAAGACCCATAACTTAAACATAACAATACAACACTGGGAAATTTTGTGGATAAAAACTAACAACCTTTTAACGACAGTGCTACCTTTTTCGCACAGGGGTAGACAGATAGTTTTTTATAAAAAAAACCATTTCGTTTAAAACTTAAAGAAGAGCCAACCGGTGACAGATTGCAACTCTCGTTGAATATTCCTAATGAATATTTAATTAGTGTTGTTACAATCTTTGTCAATATTCTCCCACAGAGGGGAGACGTTGATAGTGACAAAAAGAGTAAAACATAGGCACTTAAAATTTAGGTGTGAAGGCCAAAACGGGAATTAACTGGGAGTTTCTTCAGGATGAGCTCCCAACTGACCAAAATGACAAAATTAAAAATGCAGGTAAAAATAATTTTCAGTCAATTTGTACTGAAACGAAACGTTTAACAATTAAATGTTTTCCAGGTTTGTCCAGTAGATTCTGAAGTTTTAAAATTAAAATTTTAACAAATACACTATTTTTAGGTTTGGTTGCTCCTAGATGGAGCCACGGTGTAAACGAGCGCCACCGAAAAACGCCTGTTTTTCAAGAAAATTGAAATTTTTTTTTCTTGAGTCATCCAAAATGCCTCGCCAAGGCACAGCTGGCCGTTTTTTTGTTAATGGACAGAATCACTCCAAATTTTCAACATCTATAGCTTGCCCAAATACAAGATGCTTGGGGAAGCCCAAATCCGGACTTTCCACCAGGAAGTACCAGTAATCCACGTTTGAAGATCACCCCAAAACCACATCGCACCTTCAACATGGCCGCCATTGCTGTTATTTGAACTCTGTATTTATGTACTTTTATTACTCGTATTTTTCGGGCATAAAGCCCAAACATTAGCTTAGTTGTATGATAGGAGAAAGGTACTGAACCATGTGTCCATATAATGACAACCATCTTTGAAGTGTGATATTTTTTATTGTGTTTGAACGATCGCAACTACTATGAAAAATTTCCACTTAGATCAAACCTTGTCCGTTAATTTATGGTTCAAACCTCTACTTTAACTTTATGCGTTTTAGCATATAATTAAACTAAACTATTTATTCATTTATTTAGCCTTTTTATAATAATCTTTTGCCCCCAGAAACGCTACCATAGGTCCAAACGTATAAACATATTACGACCTGGCATTCTACCGGACACGAATTTTTCAGTGTATATATGTTTATTTCAATTCTCCTCTGGACCTGACTGAGACCTACCAAAACCTACAAATAGCTTGATCTACTATTAAACACTAAAAGAATTCTTAAAAAGATCTGTTCAAACCAAATCCGAAAGTCAAACTGTGCAAAAACTTCGAAATACCCAATTTTGCCCCCCCCTCCCCAGCCAAAACTAGTTGTGGTGTTTAACACTACAGTTTACCGTTAAAGCTTGTTTAATATATTAGTAATGTTCTAGACATTACCCAAAGCCATGTAATAAGCTTTAACAAGAGCCTAATCACGTTGCAATCATGTAAATATTCAATCCGTAGCCAATAATACAAAGTAAAGGCCATTTCCGAAAGTTCAAATGAGTAAAACTCAAAACAGGCCTATCTTTTTCCGTTTTACATGTTCCCACTCCTTCAAACGGCTCTGCACCCAGTTCCTTTGTTCAACCGACTTCTCCTCCCACTTTCCATTGTTCTCGAGGCCCTCGGCCAATCAGACCCCCGCAGCTATCCTCGACGTCCGCGCTTTCCCCCCTCTCCAGCATAAAACCCCCCCAGCCCAAAGCATCCATAGCACAGCTCACAAGCTAGAGAAGGGTCACGCCAGTCGGGAGTGGAGACGCCATGTCCGGGGAATGCCATGCCGGGCACGATGGTAGTGGTTCGTATGTTTGTTGTTAGCTTTTGAAAATTTAATTTAGGACCCCCCAAGTCTAAATTTTAGTTTAAATTCGTAACTTAAACTCTCTCTAGCTAGGGAATATTATGGTGGTGACGCCTGTAGCGGCATCTTAGGTTTCTCACCCCATAACGTCAGAGTGGTTCTCTTACTAAAAACCAAAATCTTTCTTATTTGTTTTAAACTTTAAATCAAATAACTGACGGTTTGATCTTTGTGTGGGATTCATTGGTTATTCACTCCAGACGGACTTTATAAGTAGCCGAGGCTTTTATAATTTGAGGAGTTGACTTGTAAACAGCAACTCTGGGAGGTTTAAGGCTCTGTTTTATCACTTAGAAACAAAACTGTGAAACGGTTGATCTTTCATGCGTGTTTGAAACATACTGTTTGATAGATTGTAACCAGCCTGGGCTGTTCAATCTTGCGGACGACTCTGAGGAGCGTTCAGTATTGCTTTTTCTATTCGAAAAATTAAGTGGTTGTTTTATTCTGAAACCCAAACGTCGTTTTAGTAAAAACTTGTGAAAACGAATTACATGTTGTAAATTCAAACTAGTGCTTTTTAAATACTTTATTTCAAAAGCTTCCGTGCAAACTAAATGTAAAGTGTAATTTTTATATTCTCTGTTGTTATAATAAAAACCAGGAGTTTTTAACTTCAGTTCGTTTGCTAGTCGATTAACTGTTTAAGTGTAAATAAATATGTAAACCATTTTTAGTTTAGCTCTTGATAAACGGTTAAATTTCCATCGCTGGTGGCAGCAAATTACCAGCAGTATTAAGGTTAGGCCCCTTTAATTTAGGACCCTGCGCTCCATCCCCCATGCTGGGACAGTAGCCCTTGCTGTGCTTATGCCGTAAAAGTCGCAATAATCACCGCAACACCTTAAGCTGAATCTCCGTGTCAAACCTGGAAACCGGAGGCGCTACAAGCACCTGAGCCGTCGTAGCGTCCGCCGTTACAACGGTTGTAGCGACAAACTACACATTATTTAAAGAAAACATGCACGGGAAATTTACTTTTAGATTTTCGGTTTACTTGCAACAAGAAAAAAAAAACTCTATAGAAAACTACTTTAGGTTAGGTATTAAACCTCCGTTTTATTGGAAACACCAATTCAGTGCTAGAGCCATAATAAATGCATTTATTTCCACCCTAGACTGATATAGATTTCACACTAAAACATCGGCCGTACTTTTAACAAACAAAAAAAAGGACATAGGTTTTTATTTGCTTAACACTGTAAACGCGGTCTCGTATCAGACGCTCGTGGTGAGGACACCTCAACACCACCGAAGAAAAAACCTGAGGGCAGCTCTCTTACCTACCAGAAGAGCATCGTCTTTATGGCGATTTCACTTAAAAATGTAAATAATGTATATTTCTTTAGGCATAAAGCCGAAACACTTTCAGCTTAGTTGTGTTTTAGATATTGCCAACACACGATATTTTTTATTTGTAACAGGTGACGACTTTGTTTATTTATGAAAAATGTCCGATGTTCAAACCAGTTTAAAATCTAACCTAAACTGCACTTAGCCCTTTAAAAAAGTAGCTGGAACATTTAATCTTTTTATTTGTGCACTTAATGCATTTTGGTAAACTTAAATTCTTGCCATGAACCCTACCGGAGCTCCCATGTTTATGTTTGTATATTTTTATGGACCCAGTGTATGATTTTATGTTTATTTTTTATAGCATCTCCATCCAAACTCCGACCGTAGTGAACCTCTAAAAACATGCCTTGTATATAGCAATCCGTTTCCCAAAGTCAAATGTTTATTCTGTGCATAACACTTCGTTTCCCCCCCCCCTCCTTCAATAGTTGCGATGCCTAACGTCGTAGTTTATTTTAATAGGCCTAAAAATCACGTTGTTATGAGTTGAAAACTCACTTGCACTTTCAAAGCCAGGCCTCTAAGTTCCAAGTCGGCAATTCCCTTTGTCAATTCGAATCCATCCAACCAAAACACTGCTTCAATTCCGTCAGCCAGTCAGAGCGCTCAAGCTACCCCGGTCGTCCGCGCTGTCATGGCCGACTTCCGGTAATGACAGCGCGGTCGATTTTGGTCTGTCTCTCCTCCTCCAAGCGTCCACCTCTTCCCCACTCACCCCCTCCGTCGCTCTCCTACAGGTCCGCGCTAACCCTCTACCTGCCTGCCAAGCAGAAGGCATAAAAACCCAGACGCAGTAGAGTATAGTTAGCACAGCCCCGAGCGCTGCTCGGGAGAGCACAGCTCAAGGATTCTAAAAGCTAGAGGTCGCTACGCCGGTCGGGAGTGGAGATGGCGCGGTCCGATTGTTGCCATGCCGGGCAAAGGTAGTGGTTCGTATCGTATTTAGTTTAGCTTTAAAAGTTTAATTTTTGGACTTACATTCAAAATTTATAGTTTAAACTTAACTTAACCTCGTAGCTTTAGAAAGTAAATTTATGGAGCGTCAAGCCAAACCGCATTTCGGACGTTGGCGGCCATAATTTAAGGGTTCACGGTCCCTTACTAAAAACCAGCTTTATTTCGTCGTTTCTTTAAACGCAGTTTAATGTAAACAAAGGACGGTTTGATCTTCGTGGGGTTTCCATTGGTTAAACGCTCGGATCCACTTTATAGGTAGCCGCGGCTCTATAATTTAAGGAGTTGACTTATCAACAGCAACTCTGGGAGGTTTAATGCTTTGCAGTATACACGTAGAAAAATAACTGTAAAACAGGTCTACTATTACTAGACAGCCGAGGCTGTTCGTAATTTAGAGGGCTCTCTTGCGAAATCCCCTTGTGCCTAAGAAAATCACTTTTTCTATTTCTAACTGAACATCGTGTTTGTTCTAGTGTTGAATTTTATTGTAAATTCCCCTTGTTATTTATAAACTAACCCAGTTGTAAATTTGCCAAATGTAAATGTAAAGTGCGTTTTGATTTTTAACATGTTTGTTCAAAAATAAAACCAGGAGTTTAAAATCCAGTTGGTTTATTCGTCCGTCGTTCGCTAGAAGTAAGAAATTAAGACAATTCTCTTAAACTTAGCTTAGCTAGCCAAATTTTCCCACCTTGGTGGCAGCGTTACCGCTTATTATTACAGTTAGCCTACAATATTAGGACATGTGTAGCTCCATTCCCTACGACGGGACTGTAGCTGTTGTGCTTATTTGAAACAAAAAGTACCCAAAAGTAATAGTAAGAAGATCAAGTTACACCAGGCGAGCGGCGATGTTACAAGCACCTCCTCTGTCGTAGCATCCGCCGTTACAACACGCTGGTTTTAATTTAGATTAAAATCCGGCAACTTAACTTTACAAAACTCTGGAAAAAAATCAAAGCATATAGGGGGAACACTTTTAATGCCGACCTTTAAATTACTTGTCTCCAACTTAAGATTGGGGGAAGTTAACTCACGTAACTTAAGCCATTCGTCAAAGCTAAACTCGCTAATTCCGGGTTTTTCTGACATGACTAAACTTTTGTTTATATCACTAGCTGACAAACTTCGTTCCATTATGCCCCCAGGAGGCAGGTTCAACGCATTTTTCGTTGCTTGTTTACGCCAACAAAGATGGCGACAGTCCATCCATTGGTCAAGGGAGGGGACTTGGGTCTCATTAGCTCGTAATGGGTTGACTTCCGAAGTCTTCAGCAGACCCCTTTCGTCTGCGCTTGAGGTCTTAACGACGATTGGCGGGAGCACTGTGGGGGTTTGGGGCTTGACCAATCCCGCGGGGCTGGTTTGTTTACGGCAGCTCTTACGTTTATTTGATTGAGTGGGCCGTTTCTGACGGGGGGCGTAGCCACCTCGGATGGCAGGGACGAAAAATCACGGGGCGTGTCGATTACTGGTCTGCGCTGTAGGGTTAATGATTCTAATCCTGGCGCGCCCAAAACGACATCGTAGAACGAATTGTTGACCGGTGTAATGCATGCAACTGATTTTACCACTGTGCCATCATCTAATTTTAGGATTAGATTTACTTGATCTAATGTAAACACTTGTCTACACAAGGCAGTTTGACATTGAACTCTTCGCTTTAAGCGTGGCCAATTTCTGCCGAGCCTAGCGCTAACTAGCGAAACTGTGCTTCCGGAGTCGCAGAAAATATTAATTTTTTTTTCCCTATGCTACCGGACAGAGTACTAGCCTTGAGAATTTCACTAGCATTTTTCCCAACTGGGAAACATGCATTAACTTGCTGGGGTTTCGAGTTAAGCTCGGGGCATTCACTACGTAAATGATGGGGAGAATTACACACGTAGCAGCGCCTAACTCTATCTTGATTTAGGTTAGATTTTTCACTAGCGCTAATGTTTATGGCAGGGTCCCTTCCTGGGTTATCTGCTTTCACACTGACAGATGCGGCCGGATTAGCTGTCGTGTTGTGGTTACGGTTGTGACCACGTTGTTGACCAGTAGGTTTAGAACCTTGGTTCGACTCTACAGCTATGGGCTGCGTTTTGGCTGCACGAGTGGCAGTTTTGTTAGCAATCTGTTTATTGCGGGTTGTGAACTCGTCACAAAGTTAGGCTGCTTCAGCCAACGTCCTTAACTTAATTTGATCAGGGATCCATTTCCTAAGTTGGGTAGGGCAAGATTTATAAAATTGCTCTAAAAGCATTAAATTGACAAGTTTGTCATAGTCCCGGTTAACCTTAGCCAAAGCTAACCAACGAGTGAACAATGTTTCTAACTCAAACGCATAGTCGAAAAATTGTTGATCAGCTTCTTTCTCTAGAGAACGAAACTGTGTTTGCACTGACTCTTTAGTCTGAACAAAACGGGCAAGTATCTTACTTTTAACTAAATCGTAGTTATATGCTAAAACGCATGAAGTTAATTTGGAGGTTTAACCTTAAGTTTAAGGACTATGTTTGATCTAAGTGGAAATTTTTCATAGCTGTTGCGATCGTTCAAACACAATAAAAAATATCACACTTTAAAAATGGTTGTACATAGAACAGAGGAAGCTCCTCCTAAAATTCAACTAAGCTAGTGTATATAGGCTTTATGCCCAAAAATAAGTGTGATAAATCAAAATACATGAATACAAATTACAATAATGGCGGCCATGAGGCAGTAGCGCTGCTGGTGGTTTTAGTCGATCTTCAAATGTAGATTTGAGAGTTTTTCAGATGGAAAGTCCGCATTTGGGCTTCCCCAAGAGTCTTGTATTTGGACAGGCTATTGAATGTCGAAGAGTTTGTAAGAATCGGACCATTATTGCAAAAATGGTGAGATATGCCTCGGCGAGGCATTTGGGTGCCTTGAGAAAAAAAATTTAAAATTTTTGAAAAACAGGCGATTTTTCGGTGGCGCTCGTTTACACCGGCCAGTTTGGGTCAGTCTCCTCCTCCTCCAAGAGCCTCCCCCTACCCCGCTTACGCTTAACCCCCCCCGTCGTTCTCCTACAGGCCCGCCCTTGCCCTCCTCCTTGCTGCCAGGCAGCAGCTATAAAACCAACCTGCAAGGGAGTTTCTTAGCACAGCTCAGAAATCTCAAATCTAGAGGTAGCTACGCCGGTCGGGAGTGGCGATGCCGCGGTCCGATTGTTGCCATGCCGGGCAAAGGTAGTTGATTCGTATGACTTAGTTTACATTGAAAGTTTATCTTTTGGACTCACATTCAAAATTTATAGTTTAATTTTAAAACTATAGCTCTTAGCTTTGAAAGTAAATTATGGTTCGTTAAGCCATCGGCAACTTTAATGTAAACAAAGGCCAGTGGGTCAATTAGATTTGCAGAAGCATAGTACTTCATGGAGTGTACATCCCATTTCCAATGTGAATTCCGATGGGGACGGTTTGATCTTGTGGGAGTACCACTTTGAAACAAAACTGTAAGACAGGTCTACTTTTATAGATCAGCTGCGGCTGCTTGTAAATTAGAGGGCTCTTTTGCGAAATCCCCGTTGCCTACAAAAATCACTGTTTCTATTTGAAATTGTTTTGAACTAATCCAAGTTCCCGTGTACGAATTTTAATGTAAAATTCCCTGTATTTTTTTAAACTAAAAACTAAGTCTCTTGTAAATAATGACTTAAATGTAAAGTGCTACCTTTCACATGTTTGTCTAGAATAAAAGCTAGGAGTTTTAAATGACAAACTAAGTTATTAATAAAGACACGTAATATCCGCGAAATTTTAACCATTTCTGCGACAATTTTTGCTGCAAGTTGAACCAAATTCCGCGATTTTTTAAACCATTTCTGCGACCATTTCTGCTGCAAGTTGAACCAAATTCCAAAAAATTTTTTTAGCATTTCCGCGACGTTATTTCGCGAGCAAAAAACTTGCATCATACAGCCTAAGGCCGATAAGAGTTAATTAAGTGATCAAGAGCGCACACATTGTTTTTTCTTTGCACATGAAAGGTTTTTAATGCCACTGTATTGAAAAAAATTCCGTTCATTCATCAGCGTTTTCAGTGTTTCACCAAACACTTCTTGGAGCCTACAACCATTCGTTCCATTCATATGCTCCCCTCGAAACGAATTTAAGGGCCTTCAGAGGCATGTCACAACTAAAAATTTGTAGCACATTTTTGATAGGTTTTTTCTTAGGATCTAAAGAAAAACTTTATCAGATGCACAAGATTTGCATCTGGCAACCTGAATTTCAACGACAACGAACCCAGTCCTAACCAAAGTTTCAACTTACAGTACTCGGAATGATAACATCCACTGGATATTCTACTGTCACAGCGCCTGTTATTAATACCGAAATCATTATGTTATGTTTTATTACCGTAAAAATAGTTTAAAGTTGCTTTATTTCGTCAATATTCATGATCGTTTAAAGCTCATTCCCAAAGCTTCGTCCGACGCCATTGTGACCGGCTACCCGCAAAGCAACACGCTAGTGCTAGCACCAATGGATGCGACCTTCAGTTGCTTCGCAAGACGTCATGTATGAACAGCCGAAGAGTCACGTGCCGCGAACGAACCAATCAGCGCTCGCGATAGCGAAGAGCTTGAACAAAGGCCGTTGAAACAGCACATTTCATTCGAGGATACAGGCAGTTATGAGGGAGTTGATGACGTCATTTGCTAGAAAATTGGGATTCCCTTCTCACAAACGCGACCAAAATGGCGGCCATACATTTCGGAGATATGATCGTTTGAACCAAGGGCTATTTTCAGCAAACTAACGCAATTTTTACGTCAATTTTGGCGACGATGCCAACAATAACATCGATTAAGGTAATAAAAATATGATATTGAATTACAGTAACCGAAAATACACGTTCCAAAGTACCTAATTCAATCGGTATTACACCTCCGATGTAGGCACGGTTTCAATTTCCATTCTTGATCGCGAGTTGAGGCAGACGTTTCGACGCTCGTTGGGAATGTGACTAAAATTTCTCTGTTTGAGGGCAATATTTTTTTTTAAAAAGCTGATTTCTGCGATTTTCCGCGGATTTTCTTAAGTTCCGCGAATTCTGCGACTCATTTTTTGAATCTGCAGACTACCACTAGTTCACAACTCAAAGAATTTTTTAATACGGTTGATTTTTAAAATACCTGCGATGTACGCGAAAAAGATGCGATCGCGGAAAGTACTTGTCTTTAGTTATTAAGTTGATGTTGCTAGACGTTAAGATTTAAGATAATTCTCTCAAACTTAGCTTAGCTAACTGTTTCTGACCTTGGTGGCAGCAATACCCACTTTTTATCGTTAGTTAGACCTAAGATTAGGACCTCAATGCTTCATTCCCCACACCGGGACTGTAGCCTTTGTGCTGTTTAATCCAAAAGTACTAAAAGTCATCCCCATACGATAAGAAGCAAGACCCAGTTTCACCAGGCACCGGCGATGCTACTAGCACCTCGTCCATCGTAGCATCCGCCCGTTACAAATGGTGGCAGCGGTGGGATGAACAGGTGCTGTTCCCGTAGACGTTTCCCCCCCCCTGCCATGCTACTATGCCATTTGTGTTGAACAATTCTTCAACCCGATGTCCGTGACTCCGACACTATAGTCACAGAAGCAGACGTCCGCATTGTAGTCAAAATCAATGCAAAACCCTATGTCCGCTCTAAGTCAAATATAGTGCAAACCATCAGCTCCAGCAACAAAGCCAGTTCCGGAGCCAGGAGGCAAGACTAGCAAGCCCCCCCCCCCCCCAAGTGGAAATCCGCATGCTGTTTGATGTTCCCCGTTGACCGTCAACTGCGAGGAGGATTCGGCCGGTTCCCGGACGCGAAGCTCCGTAGCAGCCTCGAGTGGACATTGGACTAACCAAACCATTGATCCAGTATAGTGAACCTCTGCCAGAGACATTCCACTTCAAATTTGTGCAAGCCTCTTCATTCATCAGGTGGGAGTTTGGATTGGACTTGACTGACCGCACAGTGATTGTGTAAAAAGGGAAAGTGTGCATTAGATATGCTTAAGGCCGCCAAGCCGAGTGTTATAGTTAGAAGCATTTTATGTATTTTAATTATTTATGCACCTGAGTGCTAGGGGTCTAAAATAAGTGTATTTCTTGCTAAAACTTACGGGAATTGGGAGAGAAGTTTTTTAAGTAATTCGCTCTGCTCAATTTAAAGTAAATTAATTTGCGGCTGCATTTTAATGTGAAAGTTTCATTCATAAGAGTTTTATTTGAAGCTTAAAGTAAAAATTTTCCAACATGGACGATTTCGAAGCTGTCGTTAAAGACATACAGTATAAGGAAATTAAAAAGGCCTGTTTAAAATTAGGCCTAACCGTTTGTGAAACCAGACACGAATTAGTCACCGTACTGAAAAATGCAGTTGAAGAGGAAAAAAATTTCCTTAGACGATCTCTCTGATGAATTAGCTCCGGCTATAGAAAAAAAGAGAAGCTACTATCCTGCAAAAGAAGGAATTAGCAGCCAAATAACAAGAGCTTTCACTTAAAGCAGAAGAATTAAGATTGAGTGCTCTAGAAATGGCGGACATAGAAAAACGCCGAGCTGACGATGCAACAAACGTATGGCTCACGAAGTAGCCTTAAGGGACCAAGAGGCCCAAAGCCGAGATGGAGACGTTCTATTAAAGGAGCAGGAAGCACAAAGTAGCGAACGCTCTAGTGCTCGTGAATTATTAAAATTAGATAAGCAGATCGAACTAGCAAGGCTAACGGCTGCAAATCTTAACAGTACTTCAAACCCCAGTAGTGGTACAGTAACGCTACGCCCAGTGTCCGTGTAAACAAACCTGGTAAAATTGCTGACGCTGTAAGACTTGTAAATAAGTGGACTTCCAAATTGGAAATTAATAGCTTTTTAAAGATTTTTGAAAAGACTATGGAAACTCAAAGGATCGATAAATCTGAGTGGGTGGTGGGTTTACAGCCTCTCTTAGGAGAAATTTTGATTAAAGTGTGCGATCAAATGTCAGTAGTAGAGATGCATAATTACGAACTAGTCAAAAACAGGTTATGTACTAGAAACGTTTGTTCAAACTAAAGAGTCAGTTCAAGCCCAGTTTCGTTCTCTTGAACGCGAACCCGAACAGTTGTTCCACGAACAGGCTTTCGAGTTCGAAACCCTATTTTCAAGATGGGTGTCCCTAGCTGAAATGAACAACAGCTATGACAAGTTGCCTAATTCAATCCTACTTGAGCAATTCACCAAATCGTGTCCAATTGCATTACGAAAATGGTCGCCGGACCAGATCAAAACTGGGACGTTACAAGAAGCAGCCAAACTCTGTGATGAGTTTACGGCCAGAAATAAACAAATTTCTGCCGACATGTCCCTTAAAACAGGGAAGGCACAGCCTAGTGCTTCATCGTCTGGACAAGCTTCTAAAGCTTCCTCCAATTTTCGAAGTGGCAACAAGAGCCCTTTCTACTGCAGCTAAACCGGTTGGTACTGCAGCATCTTCTGCCGACTCAAGTAAAGGAGACTCAGTCAGTAATAACAATTCTAACAGAGAATTCGACAGGCCCAGAAAGAAGTTTGATGGTGTTTGTTTCTTTTGCAACAAAATCGGTCATAGAAAAACCGAGTGTCGTATGCGTATAGCCCAAGAGGCTAATCCAGCTACTAATGCTGAGTGTCACTTTGTAAGTAACAATCCTCCCGAAATGGTCCTAGCTTAACCCATTCACGAACGGCCTGTGAATGGCACGAAATGCCTTGTTTTAAGAGAGACAGGCTTTACACACGATGTTATCGCACAGGATTTTGTGAAACCAGAGCTGTTCACGGGTGAATACACCCATTGTTACAACGCTCTCACAGAGCAGACAACCGCCCACGCAATCGCAATTATTGACGTGGAAACTCCGTATGGTCGCATACAATCCGAAGCCCTGGTCTCTGACCACATGGGTCCACATTTCCAGATGCTTCTGGGTGTGCCCTCGGAAACAGTGTTGGAAGAAAAAGGTTTAAAGGCCCTGCCTGCTTATTCTGATGCTGTAACTTGTTCCCAAACTCGTGTGGAACAACAACTCCCGTAATTAAAACCCAAATATCGTGAGATCGAGTCTGAAAGTGAAGACCACTCAGGTAATGATGCAGAACTTAGTGTAGTTTCCCCCTCACTGGAAGGTTTTGTATCCCCTAAGATAGATCGCTTAGACGCCGCTATTTTAGGCCCACAGTCCGATTAGTTTACAAAACTACTGAATGTGGACAAGGACGAATTTGCCAAGTTGCAGTTAGACTGCCCAACTTTACAAACTTGCTGAGCTCCCGCTGGACCAGCAGGATGAAAACAAACGGTTTTTCATCGAGAAAGGATTGCTTTTTCGTAAAGCCCTTTCGGCCTTTAGGAAGCCTGCTAATCGAGAGACAGTTAGTACTTCCTAAAGAGTGTAGGAACTTAGTTTTAAACACTGCGCATGCAAATGCATGGGCTGGGCATTTTGGCCGGTCCAAAACCAAGGACAGAGTGTTGACTAACTTCTCTGGCCCTATGTTTTACCGACATTAACAATTTTGGTACCACTTGTTTAACCTGCCAGAAAAATGGTAAATCTGGACAGAAGTTTGTTGCCCATGGTGCTAGTGCCCATGGATGGGGAGCCATTCAACAGATACATTGTAGATATCGTTGGCCCCATCAAGCCTACTAGTAAGGCTGGTTATAAGTACATTTTATCGTTACTGACAAAGTTTCCAGAGGCTGTGCCCCTTAATGAGGCCAACAGCCAGAGCATTGTAGATGCTCTTCTCCTTGTCTTTTCTAGATTAGGTTTCCCCTCAGAGCTCCAGTCTGACCTGGGCTCATGCTTTATTACCTTTACAAAAATTTTAGGTCTCCAGTAGGTGTCCGTGTGGTCGTTTTCTAGTCTCTAGGTCGCAATGAGGTCGTTTTCTAGTCCCAGTAGGTCCCCAGAAATTTAACATGCTGTCTTTTAGTCACAGTGAGGTCACTTTAAGGTCTCCGTTGGGGACCTTGTTATTATTAAGTCATTTGTGGTCGCTGGGAGGTCGCAATAAGGTCTAATTTGGAGACCTCACACAAGCAACAGCAGAGATAAGGTCTCCAGGAGGTCGCCAAGAGGTCTCCTATTGCGACCTCGACCTGTAGTCACTGGGAGGTCTCCATAAGGTCGCAGTTGGGGACCTGCCATGACACAGCTTAAACCTGAGGTCTCCAGCAGGTCTCCTATTGAGACCACTACTTGTAGTCACCAGAAGGTCTCAATAAGGTCACATTTGGAGACCTGCACAAGCACAGATCAGAACCTGAGGTTTCCAACAGGTCTCTAGGTCTCCTACTGCAACCTCCACTTGTAGTCACCAAGAGGTCTCAGTAAGGTCACATTTGGAGACCTGCACAAGCACAGCTTAGAACCCGAGGTCTCCAGCAGGTATTCAGAAGGTCTCCTGTTGCGACCTCAATTCTTCGTAAGGCCGCATTTGGAAACCTCCTTAATTTTTTGAAGTCCAAAACTATTTCCCAAGTTTAAAAAAAATGCAAATTGGGGACCACTTTTCTGAATCCAAAATTCAATTCTGATCCCAAAAAATGGATCACCTTTTCAAAAACTTTTAAAAAAATTCAGCTTTGGTTTGCTGCTCAAAACCAAAGCTGAAATATTTTTGAAAGTTTTTCAAAAATTTTGAAAAAGATGATCCATTTTTTGGAATCAGAATTGAATAAGACAAGGGCACAACCCCCATTGCGCACATCCCCTTCCCCCCCTTTAACTCGATGGTCTATTTTTATTATAACCCTAGATTCCTGTATACCTGCCCAACCAACGATGGTTAACAAAACGGTAAAAAAAATGCTTTTTTTCCAACCTCAGATGCCCTTTTCCATAGCAATTACAAAAAAAAAACCGGCCTTACAATTTTTTGGGGGGGTTGGGGGGAGAAAGGGCAGGGAGAATGTATAGCTACAAAGGAACTCTAAAAATAAAGCAACTTTTTTCAATTCCCTCTTTTCTTTCCAAATGTGTGCCCCCCCCCACTATGCCCATGCTAATAAAAACAATTCACAATTAAAGTACTATATAGTGTTAGATATTTTGTAATTAATAAATCTTGGAACCCTTTTCCAGTAGTACCAATAAAATAACTAAAATTGCTAACAATCCTTTTCCATTGCCAGTGCAGTTTTTTTTATCTACGAAAGTCATTTTTAACAGCATTTCGTAAATAAATACAACCACTTCACTTGCAAAGTCTAGAAACACCAAACATTTAAAGCAGTAAACATTTACACAACCTAATAATAATTAGTTGCTTTTACTGTATAAAGGCAAAGCCAACTTTCCGACCCCGTGACGCAACAACAATTCGCAGAAGCTGATCACGTGATAAAAACAAGTACGCCATTCAAACGGAGAAGAAAGATCGTAACGTCAGTGCGGTAGACTTTTTTAACGTTGCTTGGGAACTTAAAATGAACGAAGATACAAAAACGACTCGTTGCAGGAGTAAATGTGAACCTTCCACACTTATTCCCGGGACTTGTGAAACAAAGATAATGTAAGTTTGTGGATTTGCAGTCATTTCCGAGTTGGTTGGCAACAACAGCAACCGCATGGACGAACGTTTTGTTGGGTTTTGTGCTACTTGGAACTTTGGTAAACCTAATACTGTGCGTATGTTAATTAATAAAAAGAATCGTGTCAGTATAGGGTAGGAAGTATTCAGTTAATCGTGATGCCTACAAAAGTGACATTTCAACCGTAAATGCTCAAGAAAAGATGACAGCGTTTGTGTGGTAGGAGAATGTACTGTCGCTGAAATTTAGACCTAACCGCTTCGACATGGTTAGGCCTAATCATGCTGCTGCAACGGATTAAATGTGTTTCAGTTCCAGAAGAAACAAGTTTATAGCAAATTGGTGAATTAAACGAAATGGCAAAAATATGCTGCGGATTTTATTTATACGTTTTGGTTCAAACAAAAATCAAGCAAGGGTTGTCACCAACTCTCCAGGGGTGCATAAAATTCTTACTGGACAAAATTTTCCTGCAAATTTTTCAAATTTCCATTGGCTTTCCACCATGTAGGCAAGCCATTTTTCAGGGAATTTCCACAGTTTTCTGAAATTTCCCGCGAACTTCATTCTAGCGTTCTGGCATATTCTGCACACTTGCAACTCTCTGCATGAAAAATGTTTATTTTAAAAAACCTTCACCCACAGTTTTGTGATATATGTTGCCACACAAAATGAACCTAGGAAGCAGCGTCAATAGTCTCTACCCCATATTACCGTTAGTGGCCGGTTATAAAAAAAAAATTTATTTGTTTTAGAATAAATTCACTACTTGGTTATCTTCCTAGTCTATATGCACAAAGAGCCAGTTACAGTTACAGTTTTGCTTGATATTTATGTTCTTTTTGATGAAATAGGTCCAGAACTTACAAAAAAAATTTTTTTTTTTTTGTATATGAAAATCTGTCGAGTTTATTAAAAAAAAAATACTATGATGCTAAACCAAGGGTAAAGCCTAATTTTTCTTTGTAAATACTGCTTATGCCAATTTCCTTTGGCCTAAGTAGAATTTAACCGGCGTAACCAGCAACCCTCTCTAATGTCGGTTGCCACTCGCCATTTAGCAACGGCGAATCAACAATTGGCGACTTGAAATTTAACCTTACTCACCAAAATGGCGACTAGCAATTGAGAATGCTACTCAGGGAACCGTATAAGTTAGAGACGAACGGTCTGCGGCATTATGCTCAGATTTGTAATAGCTATACAACAGCTTTTACTGCATCAATACCCCCGTAATGTTGAAGAAAATTGTACACTTTCGTAAATGCATAAATGGAGAAACCACGCATCGTGCAAAAATGTATTTGGTGTGTGGCAAGTGCTTTCTAAGGTCTCCTGGCCAAATGGCGACTGCTACTGGATTGACATTCGAGAGGGTTGGTAACCAGGTGTAATATGTTAAGGTGCATGCAAAAGATACTGGACATCATGTAAATGAGGGTTAAAACATAATGGAAGATGGAAGTGTGCATACGGGGGCCAGAGGAAAAAAAAAAACTTTTTGTGTTACGAAAGTAGATTCTGTTATGAAAAAGAATATTTCAGAAACCAGTTTTACCTTGCAGATTTGTGATAAATTAATTATTAAGCTAGGCCTATGCCTAGTTAGGATAATACACTGCATTTTATTTGGCCAAATCTTCCTAGTTAGCAACCCTCTCGAATGTCATTCCATTTGCTGTCGCCACTTGGCCAGTACCTTACAAACTACTCGCCACATACCAAAAACATCTTGCACAATGCATGGTTTCTCTAATTTATACATTTATAGAGTTGTAAAATTTTCTTTTACCCCAGTACTGTTGCAGAAAAGGCTGTTGTGTAGTCCTTGTAAACCTGTGCATAACGCCAGAAACCGTTCGTCTCTACCTTATATGGTTCCCGAGATAGCGCTATTTGAGCATAATTTTCTATTGCTAGTCGCCGTTTTGGCGAGTAGAGCTAAATTCCAAGTCGCCAATGATGATTTTCATTCGCCAAATGGCGAGTGGCGACCGACATTGGAAAGGGTTGCTAGTTAGGCATGCTTTATGCTTGTTTACCTAGTTCGATCAACACGTGCCCAACTTTGGATAGAAAAATGGATAAACCTCCACTTCATACTAATTTAAAACAACTTCATAAAGCATGGCCTGTATTTGTTGCCCTTCTGTTGTCTTGGTCAAGAACTTGCATGATCTTGACCAAAACCTTGCAAGATCTTGTTTTAAGTTTTGTAAGCTCTTAAGCTCGTTCCAAGATATTATTCAATAACAAATCTGAACGAGGTGCACCACCCTACACAAAAATGCTACTGACTGACTCGATACTTGGGTACACGTTATCAACCTTCACGAATGTGAATTGTGTGGCACTCGCCACTTGGCCGGTAGACATCAAAATGCGCTCGCCATTGCCCATTGCCTCCTCGCCATGTAGAAACAATTTTAGCAGTCATGCTGCTACTTAATGCTAAAAATGTTTTTTTTTGCGTTAATCTAACTCTCCAATCAGCTGAGTTTCTGGCAACAGTATTGCACACTTGGTTGGAAAGCCCTTGTAATTCTGCATGCAAAGTCGCAAACCGCTCGTTTCTATCTAAAACGGTTCCCGAGATATGACAATTTCAGCATCGGGTTTTGTTAATCAGTCGCCATTTTGGCGAGTAGATCC
>JAHWFP010129332.1:0-15765 GCA_023313725.1 Lithobius niger | reverse complement strand
AAATTGTAAGTGTGAATTTTATTTTGAAATTCGTTGCCGGTAATTTATTCATGAAAATTAATTTTTCTTGTGCTTTTATTCAAAGCTAATTTGTAGACTAGTTGCCGTGTAAAGTGTTTCTTTCCCCTGTTTATTAAAACGTAGAGTTTTAAACTCAGTTGCTTCTAGAGAGATTTAATTTGCTAGCGTTTTAACTAAAAACAACTCTTTTTATTTAAAGCCTAAGGTTAGCAATTAAACCACCCACCTGGTGGCAGTGAACCAAAACGATTAGATAGTACTAAAACTTCAGATCGGACATAGACGCTCTATTCCTAACCATGCTTTTTTAAACTCCGCAAAAGTAAAAACGGCCACCCGAAGTACTTCTAACTTTCCCGAGACCACACCAGATGTCGGTGCAGAACAGTAGGCACCTCAAGGACCTGTGAGCACCGCTACAACGAAAACATACATTGCCTTTACTCGCCCGTCCTCCCCTCTCGGTCACCAAGGTTACCCTGAGTAGAAGAAAGATGAAGCAAGGTTCGCCTCAGCGGCTTTTATAGAAGCCTACACGCATGCATAGTAGGGAGCTACTAGTACGGCAGGAAAACAACTCTCATCGCTAGGGATTGAGCTCCAAATAGGGAGGATATGCTACATAAGGAAAACCAGGTAATATAATTATGTTTTCGTATTGGCAATAAAAACAGAAATCAACCAGGCCCCATCTTGGTATTTCAATGTTTTTCCACTGAAAAATGCAAAGCTAAAAACAATTTGCAATCGACATGCAAATATATCATCAAATATCATAATTTAATTTGTGTTGTCGCCATAAAGTTTAAGCAACTTTAATCTTATGTTATCAATGTTACGTTTTTCATAAGCCTCAGCCAATACCAACTTTGACCGATCCAATCCGATACCGATACGGTCCAATGCTACATCACCGATACCGATGCCGATACTTCAATGCTTTACTTCCAGTAAAGTTAATGTTTCTTCCATAATCAGAAACAAAATTTGATGAAAAATTCCGAATCTCATAGCTCTATGAGCAAGCATCTTGCAGTAAAGTGCGTTTTTTGGAACCTGTTTTTGGGTTTTGTTAAATAATTTGAGAACGACTGAAGCTATCGCTCTGAAATTAGCACCATTGGAAAGCTTTCGAAAAAACGGTTAAAAATGGTGTGTTGGAACATCTAAAACGGACAATTTTTGGCGAAGATATTGCAAAAACCAATATTTAACCAAAACAGTTAGCTGATACCGATCCGAACCGACACCGCTAGTATCGGGCGAGCCTTAGTTTGTAACATAAGTGGTAACATAAGTGATATTCTGACAATAAAAAAAAATTCCTATGGAAGAATTACGAAAAATAATTTAGAATTTTTGGAATAATGGGGCTTTGTGTGTTGAATAATGATTTTTTTTCTGCAGCAATTGCTGCAGTGTTATTATGTTTTGCCTTCCACTTATTATTGCCCCCCACAGTCAGGGGCCCCCGGGAGGGGGGGGGGGATAGGGGGGGGATAGGGAAAATTTGCCGACTGATCCGCTCCACTACAACAAGGGGATCTGGGGGAGCGCTGTGAGATATTCTAAGAGAGTTCCTGGCTTCAAACAATACTTTTCAAACACTTCTAGGCTTCACAAAAGGTAAAGAAAATAAATGAAACGTAGGGAGAGAGCTTTAAAAAAAAAAACTCTTTCCTACGCCGAGGGGCAGATACAGAAATCTAGCTTGAGAGCCGATTTTCTAAAAAAAATCGGAAGGAACTTTTTTCTTAATTTTTGCACAATCTCGTAGACTCTTGTAAAGGGGTATCACACCTTCTCTATTTCTCTCTCTCTCCCCCCCCCCCCCCCCCCAGGGAGCCTCATGGAAAGCCATAAGATAAATGGCAGGACATCCTGTGCTTGGCTGTAACATTGCTCTAATGAAAACTACATTCCTGTAGGAAATCATCAATCAGTTTGTGCAAAAAAACACAAAAAAATGATAAATGGGATTGAAGGAATATTAGACTAAAGAGAGGGATTGATTTTTGCATGGCAGGAAGTACCTTGCAGGTACCGTTATCAACAAACAGCAACACAACGATTGTACGTCTGTTTTATACAAGAAGTTACCTACTAAATGTAGCGCTTTTTCGATGTGTCTCTACTAGTAGTGAATTACATTTTTTTCATCCATTTGACGCACACTTTTTTTTACTGTTCCTTTCTCTTGGGGGGGGGGGGGGGGGGCAGGCTTGGTCCTGGCGGTGACTTTAGAAGAAGGATGGATCCATGTCCATACATGAACTGACTGCCGTACCTACTGCTATTTTTTTACGTATGAAAATCTATTAATTTAATTAATAATACGACCTAGTTTCGTTTCTGTAGTGTAGCGAGTCTTTTTTTGTTTATTCCAACCTTTATACTATTAGGACCATTTTCAACTCGCAGAGTGAAGAAATTCTACCATAGTGTTCAAATACCACGATGCAACGCAAGAATAATATAAGTACTTCTGTGAAAGCTGCTTTATTTTCAGCAATTTTCGGTAGAAATGTATAGCTATGATTATAGATTCGGTATTTTAACTAGGCCTATCGTTAAGATAGTTCTCTGTACATCATACGAGCAAGGAAACCTTTCTGTTGTAGTATTCAAAGTTTTTTTTAGCTAGAGTCGGCAACTGTTTTAAGTATTTTTTATGGTCAAAAGTTTTTATAGGCAAAGAGTACCTGTTAACCTTGTATTTTTTTTAGAACTGATACCTAATTGCTCGGTTGGCTATTAAACTGAGTCAGTTCCTAGTTTGGATAACACCAGCTAACTAATAACTAATAAGGCTTGAAGAAATTTTAGATTTATCTTGGTTTTTTTCTGCGTTCGTTTTTCGTGAGGCTATCTCAAAATAAGGTTAAAGGAATAGCATTTTATTTTACTTGCACGGTTTTTCTTTTGTGGCAAAGTTTTTTTTAGCCTAATTTTTATAATCACTATCAAAATGACAGTACAGGGCGTATCATTTAATAAAACCGATTTAAAAAATGTTGTTCTTCAAAACTATTACAGATAAAAAAATTTCTAAAACAACCACTTTGTAGGCAATCATTAAAATTTTTTTAACCTCATTGTTTGATGCAAACGTGCATACCGAACTCCATCTAGCGGCAAAACTGAGTGTCAGCAAAAATGGCTCCTCAACTTACAACAGAACAGCACGTCAAGATAGTGACATTGTTTGCCGAAAAGAAGAGTGTTGTCACTCGACAGTAAAAAATAAACAAACAAATAAACAATAAACAATCAACAAAAACAATCAACAAACAAACAAACAAATAAACAATCATTTCGACAGAATTTCCGCGTCACGTGGCCTCCTTCAGCAAGCGCTATTTGCCAGATTGTTTCAAATTTTGCATGCAGTGGTAGTGTTCAGGATGCAACGAGGAAGCATAATCGCAAAGCTCGCTCCAAAGGCAATGTTAAGCGAGCGTGTAATGCAGGTTGTTAAACAGAACTTGATATCACCTTAGGCTGCAATATATCATGTCACTGGTTTAGGCAAGATGGAGCAACTCCCCATAAGGCCAACGATACCCTAAGATCGGTTGTTCATAACATTGGAAAATGAGTGTTATCGAACCGTTCTGTTCAATGTCACAGCATTGGTTATGATTGGCCACCCCACTCAACTGAACTTGAACCCATGCGACTTTTTCCTCTGGAGTTTTCTAAAGGACCAAGTGTTCCAGCAATGCGTGGCATCAGTGGAGGCATTGCAAGAGCATATTTGTACTGTCTTACAAGAAATTGATAGAGTATGTAGGAAGGTGGTGCAAAATTTCAGCCTTTGTCTTCAACGCATTTTGCAGCCACGGGCAGGACACAAGGAACACATCATTAGCATGGGAAAAAAAATTAAATGATTGCCTACAAAGTGGTTGCTTTAGAACGTTTTTAGCTTTAATAGTTTTGAAGAAATAAATTTTTTAAATAGTTCTTTTCTAAATGATACACCCTGTACTTTCATATTCGCGACACTCCAACTTTATATTTTCCTGGACCTATTGACTTCTAAGCAGACATCCGATTGCGTAAATCGGACAATAGGTGTGGTGCCGCCTGTTAAGCCTGTTGATCAATCAGAAGGCAATGGTTTGGTGCCGACTGTTAAATAACGAAAGACCATCTGTTGATAACGAATGAACTCGTCTCTCTTGGGAGGAAGGGTTATCTTCGCGTGAAGAAGCATCCACTCTATAATCCTCTGTATTTTTTTCTTTTGTTACCGTACCCGACTGCTCATCCAGCTTTAAGCAGCCAAGGTCACTTTAACAAAATTAGAATATGCATGTAAACAAGAATTTATAAATTCTGGATCTAAATACAGAGAAACATTGAATTTTTATTTTGAAAAACTGCACGCATAAAATCGGATCAAAGTTGAAAATGCTGTTAACTGTCAGTATCATAACGTCTCTGAGCCCAAAGATAGCTTTGATTTTGCCGACTTGAGAAAAGTTTGGGGGGGCAAGCTGCCCCCTTGCCCCCGCCCCCCCCCCCCTCTTATTCGCTATGCCCCTGCCCATAGTACATGCAGTACAACAAGTACTTGAATATTTTACTTTAGGGCACAAATATTCATTCCTATTTATCTTTATGCATCCACTTTGTTGTAGCGCAACAAATATAATAACAATAATGATAATACAACTTTATTAACAAACAATATACAATTGTTTCTAAGGGTAACCAGCAGGATCAGAAGCTCACTAATGCGGTGCCCAAACAATGAAATAACATCACAAGATAATTACGTAAAAATACCATCCCAAAGGGATTATGTCTATAAGTAACGATTGTTAAAATTTTCTATATAGGAAGCCAGAAAGGTCGCAACATTTCAGCCTCTGCATGAAAACCGAAGGGTTAGGGGACTGGACAACCCAGTCTGGCAGAGAATCCATGCAATTACTACCCTGCACGAGTAAAAAAACTTCTGACTATTATGTGAGAAACGCCCCTCTACAGCTTCCATGGATGCCCTCTTGTACGCTTGCTATTCCGTAATTCAAAGAATTTACAGGGATTATGGCCCAGATTTCCGCATAACATAGCATAGGTCAATTTTAGATCGGCCCTTAGCCTACGTAGCTCGAGCGTCACAAGACCCGTCAATGCGGGCCTATCTTTATATGGTTTTGATTAAAGCCCCGTTAATGATTTGGTAAATCGATTCGACAGATTCGACTAGGTCTGCATCCTGTAACAGATATGGCGACCAGACCTGGCTTGCGTATTCCAAGATGGGAAGAACGAAAACCCTAAAAGCCCATGCAAGAGTTTTTTATCTCCAGATTTAAAGAATTTCCTTATCATCTATGCACGTTGCCTGGCACTTTTCACAATCATATTACACTGTGTTCTAAACTTAAGGTTACTGGTACCCAGGGGTAGGATGTTACATTTATTGGATGCGATTTGGAGTTGCCATTTTTGGGACCACTGATAAAGATGATTGATTACTACCTGGATTTTATTATGTATGGAATCATCGAAAACTGGAGACAATTCAGTGACATCATCCGCATATTTAACCAGATTTGTATTGGGAGCCACAGATTTAAGTTCGTTTAGGAAAAGTATAAAAAGAAGTGGACCCAAGACAGAGCCCTGTGGTACTCCACTTACCACAGTATAGTTAATTGATTTAATTCCTTCAAACTCCACCCATTGGGATCTTCCTACCAAAAAATCATTTAACCATTCTAACAGTTTCCCTCGGAAACCAAAATGCTCCCAAACCACCAAAAGCTTGGAATGAGTCACAGACTCTAAAGCCTTTTCAAAGTCAATAAGGATGACATCAATTGGTATCCCGACATCCAACAAGGAAGTCCAGTCGTCTAATAGTGATAAAAGTAAACTCGTGGTAGAACTACCTGGGAAAAAACCTAATTGGTCTGATGACAATGTTTGGTTGTCAGTAATAAATTGTAGCATACATGTACGAATCTAGCATTCCATAATCCTACAAATCACATTTGTTAGTGCAATAGGTCTATAGTTTGCAGCGCAGGAGGCATAGCCCTTTAAAACGGGACAAATGCGTGCGGTTTTCTAGGAATGAGGTAATTTACCGGTTTTTATTGAGAATTCGCAGATCCACGCCAGTGGCACACAGATTGCTTGTTTAATCTCCTTTAATAAATCGTTTGAGAGACCATCTGGATCTCTTGAGCTACTAGCTTTTAAAGAGGTAATAGTAAGTAGGACATTTTCAGGTGTAAAGTTTGGCAAGGGACAATTATTTGCTATCCTAGTGGAGACAAGAGGAGGGGTAACATTTTTGAAAACTCGCTCATTAAAATATTAACTTTAGTTTACATATACGCCACCAACTCGTTGTCAACAACAAGTGGTGGAATGGAACGTGTGGAACCGGTTTTTGACTTTACGAATTTATGAAGTGCACCAATGTTTCCTGTACGAATTACATCGTTTTCCTGTTCAATTTCAAAACCCCTAATGCGTTCTGAGTAGGTCTTTTTAAGGGAATTATCGATTTTCGGTGGTGCGGTGGAGCTTGTACTTCTTCCATGCTTTCAATTTATTTATCTTTAAGTTATAAATTACGGTCGGTAACTTGGGCACCCTGTTCTTTTTTCCACGGTTTTTACGTTTAGGCTTCCCTGATAAGCAAATAGCATTACGTAAAAAAAATATAAAAGATTCATACATGTTGTTAACATCATCCAATTGCAATAAATCTATTGACCAATCGAAATCATGT
Organism: Lithobius niger; assembly: GCA_023313725.1. Taxonomy (NCBI): domain Eukaryota; kingdom Metazoa; phylum Arthropoda; class Chilopoda; order Lithobiomorpha; family Lithobiidae; genus Lithobius; species Lithobius niger. The sequence goes on along the minus strand of JAHWFP010129332.1, from coordinate 8,984 downwards.
AAAATAGTTCTAAGTACATTGAAATTTATAGGGTCGTTGTTCCTTACAGGGATCGGTGTTCCCTACACAGTCGTGTTCACCTTAAATGACACCATGTTGTGGTTACTAGACCCCAAATGTTCCCGACGATCAATGTCAAATACCAACCTTTCATTATCAGCTTGAATTAAGTCCGGCGTCTTATTTTCGCGGGTTGACTCGGTCACAAGTTGGTTTAGACGAAGATTAGATATATGTACAATTAAGAAACACTTTACCATTTTTGTGTGTTACGGAAAAATTATCCCAGTTTCTAATTGACATATAATCTCCCACTACAATATAATGATAGTTCTGACATGCTGATCGTTTAAGTTCGCAACACATTTGTTCCACATATGTCTGGCTAGCCTATCTGGAATATAGTCGAAGAAAAACCTTAGGTTGTCCTTAGGTAAATAAAAATAGAGGGACTCAACCTTAGAAGAAGTTTCAGTATACCGAAACATGATACCATTCTTAACTGCGACAAGGATACCTCCAGCACATTTTCGTCGGTCTCGCCTAATTAAACTATAGGGATAATTCCCACACACCAAGCTAGAATGGTGCCTATCATCTAACCATGTTTCAGTGACAAAGATACGATCAAATTCCAGACTAGCAAGCAATAGGCGAAAGTCTTGGAGATTGGCGTAATGTAAACGTGGTCTTGTATCAGACACTCATGGTGAGGCCACCTCAACACCACCGAACAAAAACCCGAGGGCAGCAATGTAAAAATTTATGTATTTTGTAATTTACTCCTTTTTTTAGGCAAAAAGCCAAACACATCAGCTTAGTGTTTTATTAGGACGGGCTTCCTCTGCGAAGGTACTTAACCTCATAACCCTGTACAGACACACTTGAACTGATATTTTTATGTATAATTACGGTGACGACTTTGATTAGGTATGAAAAATATCCGACACTAATTTTCACTTGACTGCTTCAGCAAACTTGTAAAAACTAATCTAAATTAATTTTATTCCAACCAAACCTAAGCTGGTATATTTATCTTTTATTTAGGCACTCTAAAGGCAAAAATAGTAACGTAACTTTTTGCCATGAACCCTACCGGAGCTCAACGTGCAGGTTTGTTTACGTTAACGGACTCGGTGATTATTTTATGTTTATTTTGTTTAGGTATCTTCCACTCCTCTCCAGCGTGGCTACCTACCCAAAGGAAAACGATAATGGCCTTTCCTTCTATTAAAAACGACCCATCAATTTAAAACTGAGCAAACACTTCGTTTCCCCCCCCCCCTACCTTCTATAGTTGCGATACATAATGTCGCAGTTTAATAATTTTTATAGGCCTATTCTCACATTGTTTGAGTTTTAAACTCACTGCACTTCCATGCCAGGCCTCTAATTGTTTCACAAGCTGTTAAAATTCCTTTGTTGACTCCACTCCGTTTATACCCGAACAGTAAAAACATGGAGAGCGCCCAGCTACCCTGCCCATCCGCGCTGTCATGGCAGACTTCCGGTAGTGCCAACTCGGCCGGTTTGGATCAGTCTCTCCTCCTCCAAGAGTCACCTCTCTACCTTGCTCTACCCCCCCCCCCCCCCGCTCTCCTTCAGGTCCGCGCTAACCCTCTACCTGGCTGACCAACGCTGCAGACCTGTATCAAGGCTATGAGGTAGCTACGCCGGTCGGGAGTGGAGATGCCGCAGTTCGAACGTCACCATGCTGGGTGAAGGTAGTTGGTTCGTATGTAACTTAGTTTAGATTATAAGTTTAACTTTTGGACCTATAATTCAAAATTTATAGTCTAATTTAAATTAACCTTTAGTCTTGAAAGTAAATTGTGGTTCGTTAAGCCATTGGCATTTAGGACGTTAACGGCCATAATGTAAGGGTTCACGGTCCCTTCCTAAAAACCACCTTTTATTTCACCGTTTCATTAAGGCACTTAATGTAAACAAAGGCCATTGGGTCTAGTAGATTTGCAGAAGCGTAGCACTTCATGGAGGGTACATCCCATTTCTAGCTAGAATCTCGATGGGGACGGTTTGATTTAGTGGGAGTACCATTAGAAACATAACTGTCAGGTTTAGGTCTGCTTTTATCGATCAGCCGAGGCTGTGAATAAAACAGAGGGCTCTTTTGCGAGATCCCCGTAGCCTACTCGAAGTCACCTTTTTCTATTCGAAATTGTTGCATGTAAAAAGTGAACTCAATCCAAGTTCTTGTAAAATGTACGTTTGAATTTTCAATTGTAAAATTCCCAGTGTCAGAATTTAATGGGAATTCCCCAGAAACGTTTTTAATGTAAAAACTAAGTTGCATTTTTGTAGATAGCTAAAAATGTAAAGTGCGAGTGTTAACTTGTTTGTCATAAAATAAAACCTGGAGATTTAGACGCCAAACAACGTTCTTATTTTGAAACTAGAAGTTAAGTGTTAGATAATTCTGTAAATTTAGCTTAGCTAGTTGTCCCACCTTGGTAGCAGCGATACCCGTATATTTATCGTTAGGTTAGGGTTAAATTTAGGACGCCAAATGCTCTACTCCCGACGTCGGGCGGTAGCAGTTGTGCTGTTTCGACCAAATAGTACCAAAAATACAAAGTAAACGATAAGAAGTACCCAGTTTCACCAGCGTCGGGCGTTGCTACAAGCACCTCGTCAATCGTAGCAGCGGCGTCCTGTTACAAATGGTGACAGCGGTGGGATGAACAGGTGCTGTTCCCTCAAACGTGTCCCTCCTGCCACGCTACAGTTGAACATTTCTTCAACCCAATGTCCGTGACTCAGTCAAAACAGTCACAGAAGAAGATGTCAGCATTGTAGTTATATGTCAATGCAAAAACAGATGTCAGCACTAAAGTCAAAAATAGTGCAACTCCGCTCCAGTAACAAAGCCAGTTCCGGAGCCAGGAAGCAAGATTAGCATGCCGTTAGAAAGTTCTCCATTGGCCGCCAGTCGTGAGGACGATTCAGCCGTACCCCGGATGTGAAGCTCCGTCTCCGCTCTCAGTTTTTTTGCATCATGGACACACCACCCAGCGTTCCAGTGTGGTGAACCTCTACAAGAGACTATCCACTTCAGTGATAATTTGTGCAAGCCTCTTCAACCTTTAGGTGGGAGTGTAGAACAGTACTTGACGGCCCGCCCAGCGATTGTGCAAAATCAGGGTAAGTGTGCATAAGATATGCTTAAGGCCGCCAAGCCGAGTGTTGTGATTAGATGCATTTATGTAATTTAATTATTTATACACCTGAGTGCTAGGGGTCATAAAAGTGTGTTTCTTGCTAAAACTTACGGGTATTGGGAGAGAAGTTTTTTTTAGTAATTCGCTCTGCTTAATTTAAATTAAATTAATTTACGGCTGCTTTTTAATGGTGAAGTTTCAGTTATAAAAGCTTTATTTTTGAAATTTAAGGTTAAAATTGTCCAACATGGACGATTCGAAACTGTCGTTAAAGACATCCAGTACAAGGACTTGAAAAAGGCCTGTTTAAAATTAGGCCTCACTGTTTGTGAAACCCGACACGAATCGGTTACAGTGTTATGTAATGCAGTCGCGCAAGATAAAATTTCTGTAGACGATCTCTCGGATGAATTAGCTGCGGCTATAGAAAAACGAGAGGCTATTCTCCTACAAAAAAGGGAGTTACTAGCTAAAGAGCAAGAGCATGATTTAAAATCAGAAGAATTAAGGTTAAGAGCTCTCGAAATGGCGGACATAGAGAAACGCCAAGCTCACGAAGCCGCCAACGCGAACAGACGCATGGCGCACGAGTTAGCATTAAAAGACCAAGAGGCCCAAATAAGGGATAGAGACGCTCCGTTAAAGGAGCAGGCAGCACAAAGAAGCGAACGCGCTAGTGCTAGGGAATTATTAAAATTAGACAAGCAGATCGAACTAGCAAGGCTAACGGCTGCTAATCTTAATAATAGTTCAAATGCAAGTAGTGGTACAGTAACGCCTTCTACTCCCAGTGCCCCAGTATTTAAACCTGGAAAAATTGCTGACGCTGTTAGACTAGTAGTGGACTTCCAAATTGGAAATCAATAGTTTTCTAAAAATCTTTGAAAAAACTGTGGAAACTCGGCGAATTCAAAAATCTGAGTGGGTGGTGGGTCTACAGCCTCTCTTAGGAGAAATTTTGATTAAAGTTTGTGATCAAATGTCAGTAGTCGAAATGCATAATTACTATCTAGTCAAAAATAGGTTGCTAGAAAGGTTTGTACAAACTAAGGAGTCCATGCAAGCCCAGTTTCGTTCTTTTCGCAAGATGGGTAGCATTAGTTGAAATCAATAACAGCTACGACAAGTTAGCCAACTTGATCTTACTTGAACAATTTACCAAGTCATGTCCAATTGCTTTACGGAAATGGTTGCCGGACCAGATAAAAACTGGAACCCTGCAAGAAGCAGCCAAACTCTGACAAGTTCACCACCAAAAATAAGCAAATTTCTGCCGACATGTCCTTTAAATCAGGGAAAGCACAACCTAGTGCGTCAACGTCTGGACAAGCTTCTAAAGCCTCATCCAATTTTCGAAGTGGCAACAGAGCCCCTTCCACTGCAGCTAAACCGGCTGGTTCTGCAGCATCTTCTGCCGATTCGACTAGAGGAGACTTGGCAAGCGCTAACAATTCCACTCGTGATTTTGATAGGCCCCGCAAAAACTTTACTGGTGTTTGCTTCTTTTGCAACAAAGTCGGTCACGGAAAAACCGAGTGTCGTATGCGTATAGCCCGACAGGCTGGTTCAGCTACTAATGCTGAGTGTCACTTTGTTAGTAACAACCCTCCCGAATTAGTCTTAGCTAAACACATTCACGAATGGTCAGTGAATGGTAACGAAATGCCTTGTACTTAAGAGATACAGGCTCCACACATGATGTTATTGCTAGGGATTTAGTGAAACCCGAGCAATTCACGAGTGAGTACACCCATTGTCACAACGCTCTCACAGCGCAGACAACCACCCACGCAATTGTAGTTATTGACGTGGAAACTCCGTATGGACGTATACAGTCCGAAGCCCTGGTCTCCGACCACATGGGTCCGCACTTCCAGATGCTTCTTGGTGTGCCTTCTCTAACAGTATTAGAAGAAAAAGGTTTAAAGGCCCTGCCCCCTTATTCTTATGCAGTAACCCGTTCCCAAACTCTTATGGAACAACAACTCCCGATACTCAAACCTAGATATCGTGAGATCGAGTCTGAAAGTGAAAACGACTCAGTGACACTGAACTTAGTGTAGTTTCCCCCTTCCCAGGAAGGTTTCGTAAACCCTAAGGTAGATAGTTTAGACTCTGCTATTTTAGGTCCCCAAACAGATCAGTTGACCAATTTACTGAATGTTGACAAAATTGAATTTGCCAAGTTGCAGTTAAACTGCCCAACTTTACAGACTTGTTGGCAAACTGCTGAGCTCCCGCTGGACCAGCAGGATGAAAACAAACAGTTTTTCATCGAGAAAGGATTGCTTTTCCGTAAGCCCTTTCGGCCTTTAGGAAGACCGTTAATTGAGAGACGGCTAGTGCTTCCTAAAGAATGTAGAGATTTAGTGTTGAACACCGCGCATGCAAATGCATGGGCTGGGCATCTAGGCCGTTACAAAACAAAGGACAGGGTGTTAACTAATTTCTACTGGCCCCATTGTTTCACCGACATTGACAATTTTGTAGCTACTTGTTTAACCTGCCAGAAAAACCTGCTCAACCTGCTAGTTTAACCTAGTCTTGGTTTAACCTGCTAGTGCCCATGGATGGGCAGCCATTCAACCAATATATAGTGTATATCGTTGGCCTCATTAAGCCTACCAGTAAGGCTGGTTATAAGTATATCTTGTCATTACTTGACCCGGCAACAAAGTTTCCCGAGGCTGTGCCCCTTAAAGAGGCCAACAGCCAGAGGGTTGTAGATGCTCTTCTCCTCGTCTTTTCAAGATTAGGCTTCCCCACAGAGCTCCAGTCAGACCTGGGCTCATGTTTTATTTCTGAGTTAACAACTTATTCTTAGAAAAATGCGGTATAAAGTGTGTGAATTCAAGTGTGAACCACCCGCAATCTAACAGCGTGGAACGTTTCCACAGGACGCTCAAAGCGGTGCTGAGAGCTGTCTGTTACGAGCATCCTCACGATTGGGAACAATGCTTACCCGGAGCCATGTTTGCTCTGAGAACTGCTCCACATGAGAGCATGGGCTTCACTCCAGCTGAAATGGTCTACGGACGTAACCTCAAAGGCCCACTGGAGTTGGTTAAAAGCCATTGGATTGAGCCGGACGCTCATCCATCCGTTTTGGAATACATCTTGGACTTGCTCCAACGATTTAAGTATTCCCGTGAAATCTCTTAGGAGAATATCACTAAAAGTCAAGTTAAAAATAAAAACTATTACGACATCAAGGCAGTTGAACGTAAGTTCAAAGTTGGTGATAAGGTTCTAGTCCTTAAGCCCGCACGCACCAATAAGTTGGACATTTATTGGGATGGACCCTGTGAAGTTTTGAAACGATTGTCCAATACAGCCCTGTCTGCCGGGGGGGGGGGGGGGGTGTCAAACGGCCATTCGTACAGTGACGAACGTGAGCTTCGTCACACCGACCATGTTTGGACAGGTCAGCCTGGTGATGGCCACCTTGCTGCTAAGGCCGCCATGAGTCTTTTCAGAAAGACGGGTGACTTAACTGAGTCACAACGAAACGACCTCCTTGAGGTATTCGAACGAGTAGACGGTGCGGTGTCTTCTCTACTCTGCCAAGAAAAACCGATCTTGTCGCTCGCGACATTGAGTTGGTTGACTCTAAAGTCAAACCCTGCAGGTATTATCGCCATGCGAAATTCGAAAGGGATTTGATCGTCACCGAAATCAAGCGCATGCTAGACTTACGTTTAATTATTGAAACCGATTCTCCACATGGCTCGCCCATGATCATCGTCCAAAGGGAGGATGCCAGCCCACGTCATGTAGCTGACTACAGGGAGCTAAACAACAATACGGTGGCCGGGGATTACCCAGTTCCTAACGTTGAGGAATGTGTTGAGCGTGCAGCTGGGTGGAAGTTTTTCTCTATCTTTGACTTGATCCATGGATTTTCGCAAGTATGCTTGACGCCACAGGCTTCAATGGCCGCCACTGTCACAACTCCCATTGGGAAGTTTGTACCCCTCATGGTGAATATGGGGATGAAAAACGCTCCATTCTGCTTTCAGAAGCTGATGGACAATGTCTCTCGTGGCATGGAAGAGTATGTCACACCCTTCCAAAACGACACCGCTGTCGGGGCCGAAGCGTGGCCACAGCATCTCGAAAACGTATACAACTTTCTCTCTGCTGTCAAGAAGGTCGGATTGACGGTTAACGCCAAGAAATGGCGGGTCGCTTGCAGCAAAGCTACATTCCTTGGCCATGAAGTTGGCAATGGATCACGCACACCCTCTGAGGTGAAGGTCTTGGCCGTGCACACGCCCCCAAACAAAGAAAGATGTCCGTTCCTCTCTAGGTTTGGTAGGATATTATCAAGGATATATCCCTCACTACTCTGAAATTTGTGCATGTCTTACAGACTCCGTAATTTGGGATGAAGCTAAACAACAAGCTTTTGAGACTTTAGAACAGTCATTAGTGACGTTTCCCGTACTACGAGCACCCGACTTCACACAGACATTCATTCTGCAGTGTGATTGTTCTGACCGAGGTATGGGTTGTGTTTTGTCACAAGTATTTGGAGAAGATGAACATCCTTGTCTTTACGTTTCACGTAAGTTGACAGCCCGTGAGCAAAACTACGGGACGACGGAAAAAGAATGCGCGTGTTTGATCTGGTCAGTAGCCAAATTGCGTCCCTACATCTATGGGACAAAATTTGTCATCGAATCCGATCACAACCCGTTGCACTGGCTCAAGCAAATGTCTGGCAAAAACCCCAGATTGCTTAGGTGGAGCTTAACCCTTCAAGACTATGACTACACAGTTAGATAGAAACCTGGAAAAGTTCACGTAAATGCTGACACTCTCAGCAGGTATTTTGTTTAAACAGTAAAAATGTTAAAACGCATTATTTTCAGTCCAAATTTAATTTTGTTAAGTGGTGTATTGAAAGTGCAACCACAGCAAAAGGAACTTTCAGCTATTTTCCCGTTTTGGACTTCACACCTAAATTTTAAGTGCCAGTGTTTATTCTCCCTGTCATTATCAACGCCTTCCTCTGTGGAAGGATAATTACAGAGATTGTACGACACGTAATTAATGTTCATTAGGAACCTTCTACGGGAGTTTTGTGGTCCCTGGCTATCTCCTCTTTAAGTGTTCTACGAAATGGCTTTCTTTAAAAAAGCTGTCTGTCTCACCTTTGAGTGCAAAAGGTTAACTCTGTCGTTAAAAGGTTGTTGGGTATAAGCCATAAAACCTCCCAGTGTTGTAATTTTTATGTGTAAGTTATGGGGTCTACCTCTAAACCCATCAGAATTAAATTTTCACATGTTAACAAGTTGATTGGTAACCTTAAACCATTCTAGTGGTAGTTTGTTACTTTTAAATAGAGCTTATAGTTGCTCATGCACTTATAGTACCCTTTATTCCGATCCTTATCGCAAGCTAGGTCCTGAGGAGTGCGCCGAGGGTATTTTTTCGAGGTTTTCCCAGATAAAAAAAATAACTTTCTGTGCATGGCTGACTGGTTAGAGCATTAAATGTTGCAATTATATCATTTGAATTTAACAACTACAAAACCATGAACTGTAATTTTTATTCCCGAACTTTTTATTTATGTGTTAAATGTTTTGCTCCAATTTTCTTTGTGGCCTGTACGAATTTCCTGCATCTGCAGCGCGGACAGCACAAAGTTAATTTTTGCAAGTAGTGTCCCTTTAAATTATGTAATTTTTATTTACGAAAAAATTTCTTGAGCTGTAACGGCGGATGCTACGACGGGGTAGGTGCTTGTAACATTGCCGCTCGCCTGGTGTAACTGGATCTTCTTACTATTACTTTTGGGTA
>JAHWFP010129331.1:2951-13170 GCA_023313725.1 Lithobius niger | reverse complement strand
AAAAAAAAACGGTCTCAGATAATGGGCGCTAGCTGTAATGATATTTTTTTATTTTAATATTCATATCATAATACTGGGGGGGGGGGGAGGATGGGATGCAGTAATGAACTTTAGCCTAGGACAAAAAAGTGCAAATCCGCTAACCCTCCAACGTAAAGAGTAACAGAGTCCTACACAGCTGTAGCTTAACAAGCACATGTTCATTTGTTTTAATTGTGTGTGGCAGATGAATACGTGCGTTATTGTGTAATCGGCTTTGCTGGTAGGGTGGGAAATCCTATAGAGGTCGGCATGTGCTAGCCAATTGGCCCTTTGCTGAGAAAATTGTTACTAGGACTGCAACAAATGGTAAAACAGGCCAACATGCTAGAAAAATGTACTGTGCAAGAGTGGGTCCAAGTATCATGATTCTGTAAAGTGGGGTTTTGAACGTAATGTTCGTAGTCCTTATTGCCTTGCAGAACATGATTGTGCAACCTCAGCGCATTGAGATACTGGCTTTTGAACTTTATTAATAATTTTACAAAAATTAATTTTAAAATTCAATAATTCGTCGCGCTAAGGTTGTAACAAAGTTTCGAACATGGGGGAAGGTAGCCATGGTTAGTAGTTAAGTACTCATATCTTAGACAGGATGGTACGTTATCAGCGCAAGCTGCAAACAACTCTTACTTTCAGTACATTATTGAATATTTTGTGTATTTACGGTAAGCCCTTACCATTGCGCTGAAAGTGTACCAAGAAGTTTTTAGCTGATAAACCATGTTTCCTACTAGAAGAACACCTCTAAATCCGATTTAGTATGGTACAACATTAGCGCAGCCAGTAAAAGCCATGGGAATATGGAATATTTCCTGAGTTACATTTTTAAAAAGGAGGGAGGGCAACTTTAGAAATTTTTTCTGGGAGAATGGGGGGGCTTTTAAACAAAAATGTTCTACAGGACGTTTTACCTTGACCAGTAGATGCTATAAAAAAATTATATTTAAAATCCGAGATGTCAACTATCAGGACCTGCCGATTCTTACAGACAATATGATTCTTAAGATGTTTTGGCAACATAGAAACCATTGATCGCGGCGCTACAATTGACCCTTCTAAGTCGTTTCAACACAATTCCGTGCTTAACCCTTAAAATGCTGAGGACGAGTATACTCGCCAAAAACACAAGCACAGCTTGGAGTCGCAAGTGTGCACGAGATGGACAACAATGGAGAAACGACAACAATACTAGGTTCCCTTAACAAGCCAACGATAGAGACAGGCCGTGGCTGAGTTGGTAGAGGCATGTGCCTGAAGTTAAAGGGCTCCTTCAAGTTGCTAGTTCGAGTCCCATCCACGTTACCCCTACTTTTTTTGGAGATAGAAAATTAATTCAGCAGTCAAAGGGTTAAAAAGACTAAAATTGCAGGGCCTGCACCTGCTTAATTTTAGTTTTTATTGCCTATCCGAAAGCAGTTTCTCCTCAAGCTGCTTGTTCCCCTAGAAGTTGAAGTTGCTTTCCCTGCCTGGCTCGTACTCTATCACGCATGCGCCGGGCTTCCTTATATAAACCCTCGCACAGCGACGGATACCATCATTTCTCCTCGTGCCAGAACCTAGCTCATGGCGGGGAGGATAGGGCGAGAATCAAGGTAATGTATATTTCGAATAGGCAATAAAAACTAAAATTAAGCAGGTGCAGGCCTTGCAATTTTAGTCTTTTTATAGCCAACGAAAATATACATTACCTTATTTACACTAGCAGACTTTGTAACTCGGTGGAGGGCTAGGTGCCAATGTTTAGCAGGAGTTCGGAGTGTTAGTCTGTCCGCCCGGGTTCGAGACGGCTACCCCAGGCCTAGCGGCCTTATGACGACCCAGCTGCTGACTTGACCACTTCACTCTGGAACGGAGGAGTATCCCCTCCGCGGTAAAGGCGGATAGGGGTATGTATTTACCCGTAAGGGAAGAGTGAGATCAGGCGTGCGGGAGGTTTGGCGTGTCATGGATAGGAATGTATTGTACTTCATCGCATGCAAGGGTCTGTCACACGGGGACAAGGACAAGAAATCAAGCATAGAATGATCCTTCTTACCTTACGGGAAGTTGGGATGCAGGTGAATCTTGTAATGGTGAAAGAGGTGATCTGGTGGAGTATCCGTTGGTGGATGACGGCCAGCTCAACCATGCCGGATAGGGTTGGTGGTTGGAACAGTGTGTTTTTCAGATGAAAGAAGGGACGGCGTGCAGTTTTCTATGGTTGGTTTGTCGGGACGTGGTCGTCGGATTGGATGTGGTGGTTCTTGTTCTGTCACACGGAGTGTTGGTAGTTATGAGAAGGAGGATGAAGATAGCGGTCCGTAGAAAACATAAAACACTATGTGGACGACCAAGACGGTCCGGCGAGACGGATACTCATGATAGTGAAGACCGTCGTGAGTGGGCGTCTCACCAGAGACACAACGGTCGTATGGAAAAAGTTCTTGATGGCGTGACGGGTTAGTCCGGCGTTGTCCGGAATCCAAAGGCCACCCCTGTTGCTTTGGAGCGGCACGGGGAACACGGCATGTCGCTCCAAAGTTGTTGCGGCGGATGCGGCATGTCGCTCCAAAGTTGTTGCGGCGGATGCCGTAGAAGACCGGATGGAAGTCGGGGGCATCGTCGAACTGCCACACCGAGTACCGGGAGAAGTTGGGTAACGGAGGGACGATGGTGGAACGTTTCCAGAGTGTTGCCGGAGAGGGATCCTGAAGCACGGGGAGATCTATGACTGGTATATCCGCAGGTGGAGGGATCAGCGGATCAGGGGCTGTAGAGGCTAAAGAAGGAACCGTGCGACGAGAGGAGACGGTTGGTTCCTCGGTAGAAAGGATGGCCGGTGCTGGTTGGAGAGCGGCTTGACTGAAAAGGTGTAAAGGCGGTAACGGTGGAGTGCTATCTGTGGTAGCACAAGCCGGAAGAATTGGTGCGGTTGCAGACGGATCGCGGAAAGGTGAAGGTGGGAGCGAGGGAGCTGCGCGGTGAAGAGAAGTTGGAGACGGAGTAGGAGATTCCTGAGAGGATAGTTGAGAGGGAGGAGTTGTACCTAGTGCGGAAGGTCCTGACCGAAGATGACGGGTACGCGACCGGGCAGAATAGTAAGCCCGCCAGGGCGGTGATGATGAAATTGGAGACACCCAGTTATAGTGGGACTTGAAAAGGGCGTAGTTGATGCGTTGGGAGTGATATTTTTGATTGACCAATTTTCAATTCATTGGACAGCGCCTCATTTGTTGCCCATAGTAGAGTGTTTTCGGCTCGGAGAGTATCTGAAGCGGATGCTGATTGTCCGCTAAGGACTGTTGCAAACGAGAATAGTCCGATGAGAAGGATAGGACGAATCGGAGCACAAAATCAATATTGAAGTTTCTAGTTCGGAAGGTGACAAGTGCAGACCTCTGGATAACGCTTCACGGAGGACGGAGGGGGAGGGGAATGGAGCCAGTGGTGGATCCGTAAGAGATAGCCTCCTGGGATGGAGGGACTGGCTGGCAGGTTGTAGAGGGAAGGTGGATATGACGAATCGTCGGTTGGCGGATCGGGATGACGAAAGGCTGGTGGAGCAAAACGTAGGATGGCCCGCTTCACTTTGATGGGTGGGCGAGTTCGGCTAGTAGCCTTCTTTAAAATGCCAATTGGTGGTCCGGTGCTGGAGGATCCTGGTATCGCCGGGATGGAGTCAGTCAAGGGGGGGGGGGGGGGGGCTTTAGGGCTTAATGGAGTCAAGGGTAGCAAGGCTTGCTCGGGAAGACATTGTGAGGATACGGATGAACGAGCGTATCTTTGAGGTAAGCGCGGTGAGCCGGACGAAGTCGGTGGCGATGAAGTGAGGGTAAACCGGACTCTTGGGTGCTTGGAAGGATCGCGGCTAGAACCATTTTTATGGATCGGAGGGTTAGGATGTTTAGAGGAACGTTTTGACACTCCTGAGGATGGGGATGTGGGAGGAGACGTGTCGGAAAGGGACCGGTGCATTGTTGCAGATGCTGCAGCTAAAGCACGCTGGCGGCGGGCTCGATCCGCCCGTTGTTTGGATTGAAGAAGGGGAGATCGTAACGCAAACTTTACATCACTTCTTTGATCCGTCACATAGCCGATTGCGTTGGCAGCAAGGATGGGGATCCAACCTGGGTTTCGGAAGAGGGAAGGCGAATCCTGGGCATTTGCACTTTGTGGGCGAGGGAGCGTTGATGAAGTTAGAAATTGAAGACGGCGAATGAGGGGGAGTGTGGTCCGATTCCTCCTTGGATGATTCCGCCATGGTAGAGCCGGATCCGAGAAGGGACGATGAGTGACCGTTACCCGTTCGAATTTGAAAACTACAGAGCGGTGGCGGGAAAGGGTGGCGCCGTCTGGTGACGAAAGATGAAAGTGTCGATCACCGGATCCTGTGGACGAGGGTAAGGCAGAGGAGCGCTTCAGTAGGGAGGATCGAATGTTCGGATGGTAGGATCACAGCGTGTGAGGCTGCTGACATTGTGGATAATCCGAGAAGGGGAATGTGTGTTCGCAATATCCATTGTCAGGAGAGTTGTGTCCGAGTTGGCGCACGGAGCCTGAATTCTGTCTCCTTAGTTTTCGCATCTCTTGATGCTGTGTATTTTTTTTTTTTTTTTGGAAGGAACTGAAGGGTTAATCCCATGAAGGGGAGGATGGAGGCAAAATGTCTGCAGTACAAGAGGGTAGATCCAAACGGGAGATTGACGAGGTGAGGTTAGACGCGGCTGATGAGGAGGCTGGATGAGAAGACGGCAAGCGGATTATGCCAGGGACATGGACAGGACGGTGTCGTGGCAAAAGGGATAAAAAGTCCGGAGAGGATGGGCCAATGATGGTATAAAGATCTTCGGAAGAGACGGATATACTGCAAGACAGGGCAAGGGTGTGTACTGGCGATAAAGGAGCCGAAGATGCCTCCCTCCAATCCAGTGGCGGATGTCGAAATGAGGGAAATGGGATTGACAATCGAAGGCCAGGAGGCGGCTGGAAAGCTGGAGATGAAGGTTGATGAGATCCCAGTGGGACGGATACAACTGGAGACGGCAGAAGTGCGGTTGGAGGCGAGGGGTTTGCAGGCGTAGGATGACGGAATTGACGAGATGAGGACAACGAAGTAATCTGGCCTCCAAAACGTCGGAAAGCAACTTTATGTGCAATAGATAGCAAGCCGAGGAGAGACCAGGAAAAGGAACGGACGGAGGAGAGACCAGGAAAAGGAACAGACGGAGGTTACCGCGGATAGCGGATGATGGGTGGCAGGACAGGGAGCCGACCGGAGCGTCGCACCAGGGCCTGAGAGAGGTGGACCCGTGGACCGGGATGGCAATGCGAGGAAGGTAGCCGGGGGGCGGAGGATGCGTTGCTACCCTGTGAAAGAAGAACGGAGGTAGCGGACCAAGGACAGTTGCGATCCATGGTGGATGAGGCAGGCAGATTGTAAGGTGCAGACGATAGGCCGGGGGCGGGATGACCAAGGGCAGGCGTGACCCTGTAGATCCTGAAAGAATAGTAGGGCCAGGAAAGGAGGAGTCCGTGAGGACGCGGCAGCAGAAGCGAGGATCCCAAGAAAATCCGTAGAAGGACACAGCCCTGCGGATGGAAGATGACGCCTCTGAAAGGATAAATCTCGACTGCAATTGCAGATTTATTTACCTTCGCAAAGTATTCCAGTGGTCTTGAATTCGGAGCGTTGTCCCGTCTTCCAACGGCGGTCACAAGACGTCTTCCCCAACTCCAGCGGTCACGTCACTCGCTGTACACGGCCAGGTGCCGATCATTTTGTAGTTGGTTGCCTCCGGGAGTTACTAGTCCATCGCTAGAATCAGTTTTGGTCCCTGCCTAAAACTTTCCCTATCTAGTAGACTAGTCTAAAAAACACCCACTCGTGAAGCACACGTCTTGACACGACGACATCTTGTTTTTCGAGCACAGCGACAACACACTGCACGTGTCGCAACAATGTCGTGCCTCACTCCTTTGCAGTCTGGGCACGAACCGCCAAAATGGTTCACGCCATTTTTCCTAACATAACCCCCACTCGTGACCAGGCTGCAAAACCTGAGTGGGGTCTCACTTCTGAGACAGACACTTCTGGAGGTCTTGTCGACTTCTGTCCCGGACAGTTGCTTGTCGACCTCTTCATTAGCTTGACTTCTTCGAAAAGCTCCTTATCTTGTAGAGACCTCCTTCTGCTTGTCCGGAGGGGCCTTTGCCCAGCGCATCATGTACCCACTGTGGTCCACATGTGGCATCTGGTTTCTGTCTGCGTCTTTGACCCACTCGATGGTCAAAAGGTTGTACCTCTCTGCGAAGTCTTTCGCCAACCTTGGAGATGGTTCGCTCTGCGATGCAATCTTCCTTTCACCTTCGCTCTTGGATTCTTGTTGCACTGCTCGCTGTGCTTCCGCAAGAGCTCTTCTTTGCCTCTTCGCCGATCTAGGCGACAACTGAGGTTTATGTTGTACTTTTACAATGTCTGTCTGGTTTCCCGGCATACCACTCGTCTTCGCAGTGGCGATGACTTGTTCAGCTTTTGCCTTCTCTCCTCCGGAAACCTGTTGCACGTCTGCAACTTCTGAATCGGGTGCTCTACTCGTCTCTGTAGATGAAGTTCATCTTCTGCTACTATCTGGTTGCGGCCTTCCCCCACTATCGCTACCTTTGCTTTGTGGTGAATAGGAACATTATCCTCGGGCTGCGTTACGGCATTCTCACTTCTTAGCACCTCTTCATGGTCCACCATGACTGGTTGTGTGGTATCCATACTACGACTTCTGAATGCCAGTTCCAAAACCTTTCCCAAAGCTCTTGAATTTGTTTCACCACCTCGAGCCAATCTCTTCCCACAGTCAATTGCAGTTTGTACACATTCTTCCAAATGCTCACGGTACCTGACGAAAGTGTTGGTGGTGGGATCAGTCCTCCTTATTGACTGTTTACCTTCCCCCACTATTGGCTTGGGTGGTACGTGTCGACACTGGTTTTCCTTAACTGTTTCCATGAACGGTTTACCACTCTGCTTCGACTTCCCCTTCTTCTCGGGCTTGCTTTGGTTTCTGTTATTTTGCAGTCGCGCCAACGTGGGAATCCTGAACCACATTGACTTGGCTTGTTTCACCTTCGAGGATGATTAGTCTTCCAATGTCGAATCTTGCTTGGGCTGCCTTCTCCGACATTCTCTTGCAAAATGGCCCTCTTTTTGGCAGGCAAAACACTTGACCTTGTGCTTCGGCTTGGCTCTTTTCTTGCCTCTCTTGTCTATGAAGTTTGGACTTCGCCGATTTTTGATAAATAATGACCGTATGTCATCCCCATTCTTCTCATTCAACGTAGCACCCTTCTGTGCTTCTTGTAGAGAATTTGTAGAGGTTGTAACTACATCGTTCTGGAGATCGTGACGATCTCCAAAACGATGAAGTTACAACCTCTACAAATTCTCTTAGTGCCTGACGAAGACGGACGAATACTGTCTGTTGAAAATTTGCAAGAATCTGGTGAGATTCCTGTATGCGTTAAATTAAGGACTGACATATTTTCCATATGAGCTTTCAGAGTAAAAACCGCTACGGTATTTTTAACATTTCTTGTTTTAACTTCTGAAACGAAGAGCTACAGCTTGGGATCAAGTCCATCGGAAAGCTGATGAAAAATCCTTATAAAATTTACCAACAAGAAGGGAAAATACGTCCAGTTTCAGTTTGTTTTAGCCGTATTCACCGTCCAATCCACCGGCCAAATAGGCTATTGGACATATACTTCAATCGTCAACCTGCCTAATTAATCGCCAACTGGCTAGTGGCCGGTAGATTTCAGCACCCATATACTGAAGTTAAACCAGAGTTCCCACATTTTTGTGCAAGTCAGTCTACTTTGCCTTTCTTTTCTTCTGCAGAGGAAGGTTAAGTTTTTTTTTTTAATTTCTTCTTGTTTCGAAAACAACCAATTTTTTTTGTAGCATCCTCTATAATCGTATAAGCCACAGTTTCAGCACGAAATCTTTTTTGTTTAAAGCATAACTCAAATCTCATATCTCTGTATCCTTTCATTCAACAAAATAAAAAATAAGTGCTACGCAACTTACTCATTAAAAAAATTAATAAATAGGTTTAGTTGTTTAGTCAAGTGTTTTACGTTTTTCAGTTATATTTTAATTAAAGAATAACCTATTCAATTGAACAAAAACAGAGGTCGAGAAAGTAGAAAAAAAATAAGAAAAGTATGACTGATTATAATAAGTAGGAGTACTGCGACCCATGTATAACGGAATGTCAAGATACGTTATCACATTTACACCAGAATCAATTTACTTGCCAGGAAGGCTACTAGTACTTATATATATATATTTTTTGATTTTTCCGCCCCCCCCCCCCCAAAAAAAAATTAACGAAACCACAACTGAAACCGAAACAGCAGTAAGGAAAAGAGCTACAAGAAAAGAGTGGGACAGCATTACACACAAACAGACGCAGAATTAGTGAGTTCTTCATGCGAACGGACTAACAATTGAAGTAAGATCGCTTACAGTACTTTTTTTAAATCGTGAAAGTTATTCAAGATTCAAATCATGTAACACAGGTGAACTTACAAGTCGTAATGCTGGTTCCACTTGGGGTCCAAAGTGTTCTTGCAAGTATCTGTGCTGTGGCACTGGCCTGATCCATCTACGCTGATCTTTGCAAATGGGTCAGGCAACCCTGTAGGAAAAAAAACGGAGACTGTTACAGCAATAGAAATAAGTAAGGACCACTGTCTTTGTCTTTTTTTTTTTTAAAGGGCAACTTTGCTCAATTCTCGACTACTACCGTACGGGCCCATATTACTGACAGTTATGAATAGAATAAGGCAATTGATCCCTTCCATTTTCAGGATGCACATTGCACACCTTATGCAATACGACTAATTAACGACTGTAAATGGCCTCGTTGATGCCTATGGTGACCTCAGACCCGAACTAACTTTCAGGTACTTTTTAAAGGCCGAGACGAAGTTGGGTCAATCGTGATTCGAACCGGAGTTCACTTTGTTTGGAGACAAGGACATTGGCCACTGGGGTGTGATAGCTCGGGTACCTCTTACAAAGCCCATGGTGGGTTTGATTATTCACTTATCCCCCATCTTGTGGCTGAGCACGGATGTGAAAAGGGTTGTCTAGTCTGCATTTCATGCACAGTTTCGGCGTGTTAAAACCCACCCCAATTTCGTACTCGAATAAAAAGATGTTTGATTTTCCGCAGCTTATTTGCATTAAGTTTTCAGAATGAAAGTTTCGTCTAAGATTTTGACTGTTTAGAGTGCTATTACGGCTGAATTACAAATTTTTAATCAACGAAAGAACCATTCACGATGTATGGAAATTGTTGCATCGCTTCCTTTTCACGCGCCCTCATCTCCCACTGAGTGGCAACAGGCTGAACGACTTCGGCAGAGGTGCGTTAAGAGTTCACATTTGTTAACGCACTCCATCCATATTCCACAAAAATCATTTAATCGACAGCAGTGTTAACGATGTGATTTACGGCACCAGTAAGTCAAGCAACAAAAAAAGAGTTGCACGAGTTGTTAGGGGCTTGATACATGCAAATACAACAAAAGTGTTGGTACTTACAGTAATACACTTTGCCAAACTCGGTCCAAGCTACAAGTCATAGAATCTTGTTACTTTTCCTGATAATTTTCTATTACTGTACTGCTACGAATAATCTTCTTAGGCTAGTCAAAAGACTTGCACAAAAAGTCTGCCTCCTCTCACCACAGCGCTACAATTTGAAATTTTGTTGAAGTGTAAGGTGCAATGGTGAGAGGAGGTGGACTTTTTGTGGAAGTCTTTAGACTTGGCTTGAAGAAGTGGTTTGTAGCAGTAATCGAAAATTCGCTGGAAAAAGTAACAAGATTCTATGACGTGTAACTTGCACAGAGTTTGGCAAAGCATATTCCACTGTAAGTACTTTTTCACAGCCAAAGTTAAATGACTGAAGTAACGGTTTTTTCAATAAAAGTGTTGGGTATACAGAATGTAAAAATGTCAGATGCCAAATAAAGTTTAATCCATCCCCTCACTCCCCCCCGCAAAAAAAAAACCCTTTTAAACAGCAGATATGTACCGATCTCAGTAATAGTAATTGTAAGATTAAAAAGTCGGAAATCTGCCACAAGTTGGAAGATTCTCTTCAAATCTGCCACAAGTTGGAAGATTCTCTTC
>JAHWFP010129330.1:0-23118 GCA_023313725.1 Lithobius niger | reverse complement strand
TCTACTCCGCCGGAATTAAAGCACCTACAAAGATGGGAGTAGGACCAAACAAAAGATAATTTAATTGCGCACAGTATAGGCCTATTTTTATCGCTGTAACTTGATATTATCACCCTCAAATATGCGAAAAACCCTGAAAAAATAACGTTTTTTTAAATCCTCTTCATGTTTGTTCATGATGTCATAGTTTGTTCTTTAAAACCTCCTCGAGCAAAGAGAGATGATCTGGAGCGCAGCGAGACGCGGCCGAATGAGCCGAAGAAATAACCTAAAAGGAAAACGCATTTTGCAACATACCACATACAGATCTTAAAATCGGTTTTGTATTAACTGACTTGATGCATGGAAAAATCAAAACAATAGATTTGGTTTTAAAAGGATGCCAAACATTCGTGTTTCTGAAGAACGGAGGTGAGTTGATTGAGCGAGCAAAGTGAGCAATTTCCACGTAAACTAAACCTTTTCAATGTGTGTCTCGGTTTGCTGTCTTTCAATCTTTCATCTCTCTCCTTCATAGGGAATTACCTCTGAAGAAGAAGACGTACAAATGTGCAAACAAACAAATCGTATGTTTTGAATGATTTAGATAAAATGCAGACGTGCTTAGGAATGTGACAAACGAACTGTGAGCAACATTTGCAATTAGTTTTCATCGAAATAATCAGCACATAGAAATTCCATGAATCGTGGATCGTGTTGAAGCTATTAGTTGCGCACTGAAATGATCTGGAGAAGGAAGCACGCAAAAAAATAACCTAAACGGACGACGTATCTGCAACGTTAACACACATAGATATTAAAATTGGTTTTGTATCCACTGTGTTGATGCATGGAAACCTGCTTTTAAAACGGTGCCAAACATTCGTGTTTCTGAAGCACGGTGGTGCGTTGATTGTGCGAGCAAAGCGAGCGATTGCCACGTAAACTAAAACTTTTCAATGTGTGTCTCGCTTTGGTCTCGCAATCTTTCATCTCTCACCTTCGTAGGAGATTACATCTGACGTTCTGCAGATATTTCTCCAAGCGAGGGATCACCAGAAAGTGAAGTGATAAGACGCCCATGGAAAAATCTGTACTGAGCAAGACGTAAAGAACAATATTCTTAAAATAAGTAAAACAAGAAAACCCATATAAAGTGTATACTAACACAAATTACAAATGATGTGTGGTTCTTGGTGATTACATTGACTCAGCCACGTCTCTGGGGAAATGTTTGCGCTGATTGAGTGAGCGAAGCGAACGAAAATCAACGTTTGTCATCAGAAACAGCGCTTTTCTGATAAATCGCTTAATTTTTTTGCTTGCCTCCTTGGGCGTAAAAAATTAATATTGACCTTCTCTCGAGATAACCGATATCGCATACTACACTCTTATAACTTGCTTGATCGTTTCTTATGTGTAAAGTCTGTCTGTATCATAAGTGTTGCAGCAAGAAATCTCCTCGAGCGCAGCGAGACGACGCGGAATGAACGAGCGAAGCGAGCGACTCCGCTAGTCTACATCATTAAAATCGTATAATGAGTGTGCGTGTTTGTACCTCTACTCCTCTGGAACCAAAGCACCTACAAAGATGGGAGAAAGACAAAACGAAAGATAATTAAATTTCGCTTCTGATATGCTTATTTTCATCACTGTAACTTGATTTTATGACCCTCAAACAAACGAAAAACCCTGAAAAACTAACGTCAAAGTTTTTTTTCAACCCTCATGATGTTTGTTCATGACGTCATAGTTTGTGCATGAAAACCACCTCGAGCGAAGCGAGATGATCTGGAAAAAGATGCACGGAAAAATAACTTAAAAGAGGATGACGTATTTTGCAACACACCAGATATAGATCCCAAAATTGGTTTTGTATTAACTGACTTGAAGCATGGAAAAAAACAAAACGATAGATTTGGTTTTAAAACGGTGTCAAACATTCGTGTTTCTGAAAACACGGAGGTGCGTGGGTTGAACGAGCAAGGCGAGCGATTTCCACTTAAACTAAACCTGTTCCATCACTGGGGTTACATGGAACTTGCTAAAGCGATGTGAAGTCTATGCGCATTGAACTCACATCGCCTTCAGTTCAAGTCACTTTGAGAGAGGAGTGGGTACATGGACGTAGAGTTACCGCGACTCCGCCCATCCTACGCGTACATGGCACCTGTCGTAAGTCGCCTTGAGGGCGAGGTAGAGCTACAATCCACGCATGCTCATAACCTAAAATACGGTCCTGTGCTCTTCAGGGAATTGTGATCGTTTATTCGTTTTATTTCTCCAACAAATAAAAAAAAAAATACTTAAAACTAATAGAAATAGATAAAAAATATTTCTTAAAATGCAAAGTTTATTTTAATTGCATACCGAAGCCAGAAATGAGTAATTAGAATTCGAATTCATTCCTATAGCCTAAATGGCAAAGGTGCCTTTCCGTTCCTTGAGTTTTAGTGCCCGCCCTCCCTCTCCTAACGTCTGAACAACCCCCCCCCCCCCCACCCCCACACCAAAAAAAACTGTTATTTTTGTATAGATTTTTGTTTTGCACAATTACTAATAGCACGTAAAAATAGGAAATGCGCCACCGCCATATGTGTGGCAATACCCCAGCCCCTGATTGTGAAAATTTTTTTAAACGGCGACTTTGTGCGTAATTCTGCAGGCACTCATGACACAACATTTAAACTAGTAGGCCTACACAGTGTAGGAGTATGGGCCTCAACAAATAGTGGTTGGTGAGAGCACGAAGCGTGCCATTTGGGGAATTGTGAAAATATGCAATATCGTTTTTTGAGGGGGTGGACGACGTATGTACAATGATAAGTTCGTGTGGGGAAAAACGAGCCGTGAGGGAAAAAGATCTGGAAAACGCTGATAAAAAAAATGCGGTAAAAAATTTAAAAATAAGCTGATAAAAAAACACGCAGTAAAAAGCTGCAGGAAAAAAGGTAACGAGGAAAAAGCGTGAAAAAGATCTGGTGGAAAATTTACACAAAATACTAATTAAAAGACTGCCTATGTGTATATTCATCGTTCATTAGCTGAATGCTGCTGGATCAAGGTTAACTTAATCACCCTTGGAATAATTAAATTAAACGCGAGTCACAATTTCCTCCCGAATTCTTAATTGGGAAGTGGTAGGGAAAAGGGTCGTCCTCAGTTTGATCGGGTGTGCCAGAATTATTTAAGGAAAATTCGTGAAGTCACTAGTTTCCTTCAAAATTGGGATTGGGGTAAAGGCCCTGGTTGGGGGAAGGGGGGGGGGAAGAGAAAAGTCGGGAAATCATACATTTTCTCTACAAATTCCATAACGGGGAGGGAATTTAGTAGAAGAAAAATTAAATATTTAGCTACGACGACTTTTGCTTATTAAAAGAAATTCGGGAAAACATCAGGTTTTTTTTCAAATTTCTTTACACTTTTTTCCCAAAACTACTTCGATATTTTCCTGCATAAAATGTGGATATCTTTTTCCCGGGTTGTGTTGTCTTCCCCTCCCCCCCCCCCCCCGACCAGGTCCTCCCACCCACAGAAAAAAATGATAGTGTGGAAATAAGTTCTTGCAGGAGCAAATATTTTTTTCTACGGATTTTTCCGCTGTTTTTTCTATCGCCTTAAACCAAGTTTTTTTACCTAGATTTCTGTCCCTCCCGACAAAATTTCAAGCTGCAGCCCCGTTTTTTTTATTGTAATTGAAGTCAGAGGGGAAAAACAGGCATCAGCCGTGAACACCAACCAGCATAAAACCACTGACACTCATTAAAACCAGCCACCAACACAGTAGAAATAACTATCACGAACTAACAAATAACTATCACGAAAACAGAACACCGCGGTCGAACATCATCGCTGTCTTGTCGTCGGTCCACAGCGCACGAAGTGCCATTGCTTGGGTTTGCTTCGCCGTGTTGACCCTTGACCGGAAAGAGGAGTTGCGCGCAAGTTCACTACCCTCCAGTGACGTAGTCGCACCTTTTCTCTACCGATAAGCGAGCTCAGAGAAAGCTAGGGCGACTTGAGTTAACGCGCTAGTGGTTACATGGAGGTTCTCACATCGCTTTGAGATCTCACATCGATGTGAAGAGGTGAATTACGTGAAGGCGATGTGACGTCGCGTTGACGGGGGTACATGGACCTTCTCAAGTCGACTTGAGTTTAAATCGCACTGAAACTCACATCGATCTGAACTCAAGTCGACTCGAGAAGGTCCATGTACCCTCATTAAATAATGTGTTTCTTTGCTCTATCAATCTTTCATCTCTCACCTTCGTAGGGGATTACATCTGACGTTCTGCAGATGTTTCTCCAAGTGAGGGACATCAGAAAACTGAAGTGGTAAGATACCCAAGGAAAAATTTGTACTGAGCAGGACGTAAAGAACAATATTCTTAAAATAAGTAAAACAAGAAAACCCATATAAAGTGTATAGTAACACAAATTATGTGTGGTTCTTGGTGATTACAGATTACATTGATTCACTTACGTTTCTGAGGAAATGCTTTCGCTGATTGAGTGAGCGAAGCGAACGAAAATCAGTGTGTGTCACGAGAAACAGCGCTTTTCTGATAAATTGCTTGATCTTTTTGCTTGCCTGCTTGGACGTAAAAAAGCCTTTCAGCATTAATTTAATAATTTCTGAAAATATTTTGCTTTAAATTCAAATGCTTACACGTAGGCTACAAGTTAAGCCTTTCAACATTAATTTTATAATTTCTGAAAATATTTTGCTTTAAATTCAAATGTTTACACGTATACACTACACATTAAACCTTTCAGCATTAATTAAATAATTTCTGAAAATATTTTTCTTTAAATTCAAATGCTTACACGTAGGCTACAAGTTAAGCTTTTCAGCATTAATTTTATAATTTCTGAAATTGTACGGGTTAATGATTTAAACAAACAACATTTCTTGTACATGCATTACGTTTTAAATCCAACGCTACACAATAACGCGTTTTTATTGTGCAAACGCTACACATTTCAGTGTTTTTAGGCACACAAAAGGCTACTGAAAAAAATTTAAGTTGCTTCATAACTGAACATGCTTTTTAAACCTAATGTTCTGCAATGCTAACTACACTTTGTAGTTTAGCCTACGTGTAAGTATTTGAATTTAAAGCAAAATATTTTCAGAAATTATCTACATAATTAAAATCATATGATGTGCGTGCGTGCGTGCGTGTTTGTACCTCTACTCCTCTGGAACCAAGGCATCTACAAAGATGGGAGTAGGACCAAACAAAAGATAATTAAATTTCGCTTTTAATAGGCCTATTTTCATCGCTGTAACTTGATATTATCACCCTCAAATAAGCGAAAGAATCTGACAAACTAACGTCGAAGTTTTTTTTCACCCGCATGATGTTTGTTCATGACGTCATGAGGTTCGTTCATGACGTCATAGTTTGTTTAAAACCTCCTCGAGCAAAGAGAGATGATCTGGAAAAGGATGCACGGACAACGTATTTCGCAACACACCACATATAGCTCTTAAAATCGGTTTTGTATTCACTGGCTTGACGCGTGGAAAAATCAAAACAATAGATTGGGTTTTAAAACTGTGTCAAACAGTCGTGTTTCTGAAGAATGGAAGGAAGGAAGGAAGAAATGATGAATGGAAGGAAGGAACGAATTAAGGATGGATGGAAGCAAGGGGGGGGGGGGATTGAGGCTTAATGGCGCGTCGACAATTTGGTCCTTGGAAGGAAAGACGTATGGATGGAAAGTAGGATGGAAGGAACGATAGAATAATGGATGGAAGGAAGAGTGGACGGAAAGAAGAAATGATGGGTGGAAAGATGGAGGGGAGGATGAAAAGAAGGAAGGAATGATGGATGGAAGTAAGAAAGGATGGAAGGAAAGGAAGGATGGAAGGAAGGAAGGATGGATGGATGGAAGGAGGGATGGGTCCAAGGTAGGAAGGTAGGATGGAAGGATGGAAAAAAGGATGGATGGAAGGAAGGGTGGAAGGAAGGATGGGTGGACCTGAATGTGTATCAACTGACATGATGCATGGAAAAAACAGACCGATAGACCTGGTTTTAAAAGGGCGTCATTTTTTGGATTCTGAAGCACGGCAGTGCGTGGATTGAGCGAGCAAAGCGAGCGATTTCCACGTAACTAAAACTTTTCAATGTGTGTTTCGCTTTGGTCTCGCAATCTTTCATCTCTCACCTTCGTAGGAGATTACATCAGACGTTCTGCAGATGTTTCTCGAAGTGAGGGATCATAAGAAAGAGAAGTGATAAGACACCCATGGAAAAGTCTTTCCTG
The DNA here is from genome assembly GCA_023313725.1 of Lithobius niger. Lineage (NCBI taxonomy): Eukaryota > Metazoa > Arthropoda > Chilopoda > Lithobiomorpha > Lithobiidae > Lithobius > Lithobius niger. Next base: position 16,860 of record JAHWFP010129330.1, on the reverse strand, counting down.
ATCAGGACGTAAAGAACAATATTCTTAAAATAAGTAAAACAAGATAACCCATATAAAGTGTATACTAACATAAATTACAAATGATGTGTGGTTCTTGGTGGTTACATTGATTCAGTCAACGTTGCTGAGGAAATGTTTGCGCTGGTTGAGTGAGCGAAGCGAATGAAAATCACCGTTTGTCATCGGACCAGCGCTTTTCTGATAAATTGCTTGATCTTTTTGCTTGCTCCTTGGACGTAAAAAAAAATATTTATCTTCTCTCGAAATAACCGATATCACATTCTACACTCTCATAATTTGCTTGATCGTTTTTTATGTGGAAGGTCTGTCTGTATCATACGTGTTGCAGCAAGAAATCTCCTCGAGTGTAGCGAGACGACGCGGAATGAGCGAGCGAAGCGAGCGACTCCGCTAGTTATACTGCTAAACGGGTTTTAAATATCTAATTCCAACAGCTAACCTACCCGTGAACTGCACGTGCCCCATTCTTTAATGTGGGCTATTTACTCACATACTGCCACTCACAACATCTGTTGCCCTCAATACATTGTTGGCTCATGTTCCCGAAATTACACTACGCTAAGATAGGAAAACGATTGGTTTACTACGTTAACAAATCCTGGCAAGTTGTTTGCGTTGGTGTGGTTAAACTCGAGCAGCTTTGGGTACGATTTAGTGCCTTGCGTAAGCCTAACTTACATTCAAACCGTTGCGTTTTCACTTGAGGACGTAAGCAAACAAAAAATCTTAAAACGAGTGAAACAAGAAAACCCGTGTAAAATGTAGTACTGGTTCAAAGCACCACAAGTAGCGGGAAATTGATGACTACTAAGTAACAATTCTTAAAATATGAGAAACAAGAAACCCCATGTGTTTGTACATGATGTAGAGTCCTTGTTAGCAGCATACGAATTGCAGCAAGAAATATCATCGAACGTAGTGTGACGACGCCGAATGAACGAGCTTAGCGAGCGAAAGTTACATATATATATATATATATATATACCTCTTCTCCTCTTGAAATAGGAAGACTAAAAATGTAAATAAGGTGGCGGAAGAAAGCAAATTAATTCGTTCGTAGTTTAGGCGTATTTTTAAGAAATGAAAAGGGCCCTAAATGTCCAAAATTAACGAAAATCCAGCCCCCGCAACAATCAGCAACAATACTGCAACAATCCATGACGTCATCGATTCTTGACAGATTTTTTTGCTTCGAACATTTCAGGAACGTGCGGCAACAATGTGGGAACGTGGGGGCATCGGTTGTTGTGAGTGGCAGTATCTGAATAGTCCTTCACTGGTATGAGGCACGTGCAGTTCACGGGTGGATAGGATGTTGGAGTTGTTTTAAAATCCAATACCACAGAATACCCGTTTAGCAGTCTAATTAAATTACATTACGCAAAGATACGAAAAAAATTAAACACTAAATATTAATTACGTAAAGCAAATACATTGACAACAAAAAAGGGGTGAAATGAATATTTTACGTCAGCATTCGAAACATTTCAAACGGCAACAATCGACCAGCAGTGTATACGTAAAGCCATTACCCGATTCTCTTTTATAGTAAATCACGAGCAGCTTGGGCGATAAGAGGGTTCCTTGCGTAGGCCAAACTTGCGTTAAAACTGCGTTTTACGATTGGTTTACTACGTTAACAAATCCTGGCAAGGTGTTCGCTATAGGTGTGGCAAAACACGAGCAGCTTTGGGAACGAATTAATCCCTTGCGTAAGCCTAAGTTACATTCAAACCTTTACGTTTTCATTCGAGGACGAAAACAAAAAAAAAGTTGTAATACTAACACAAATTACAATTGATGTGTGGTTGATGGTGGCCGGCTCTGGCGTTGCTTAGACTTTGCAGCTTATGCAAATGCCATCATGTCCACTTTGTGCTCGGACCCAACGGAGAGCGACCGTCCTGGTTTGCATAGCAACCCAGAACTCCCACCCAATTTTATACACCAGAGGTTCAGACACAGCCAGAAGAGCCCACAATCACCGTAGCCTCATGATGTTAGACCGATTGAGAAAGATGGTAAATCAGCATTAGACACTACATCCAATTCAGCGGAGATCGCTGGTAGCTCACACGCCATGTTCGTAATCATAAGTACTGCACGACGACACTCAATCTTTAACGCCGGGACCACTACACCAACCCCACCAATACACGTGTCCGCACTGAAGGATGCGTTACAAAACACTCTGCACTCGACGTACACTTCCTCAAACAACCACAACAACGCAGGGCACCATACCCATGGGCACACAGGCACCACACTCGTCACCTCAAATAACTGTTCCGCATGTCCAGATGCAAAGACACTCCCTGACCAGCAGTGCCTACTAACCCTCGTGCTCTTTCAGGCAAGCTCCTGTTATCTGCAAGAATCCTCCCAATCGGATCACTTGTACCACGACTCCGGTTTCGCAGGCAGAGGAGCTCAAGGAGCTCATTCGCACGAGCTTGCATGGCGCCTGAGTGTGTTTCATCCCTATTCGACATGTGTCCCAAAAAGGATATGACTAAGTTAACAAGCCCAGCGGAGGTTCCGTCTTACCAAAGTCCCAAAAGTCATCAGTAAGTCCCACATTTAACCACCAGTACGGTTTTTTTTATTAGTTTTATTAGGTGTTGTGAAATCAAAGGTCTTACATTTTAAACTGGCGATAGGTCATTTGTCGTCATGAATCGTACAAGTGTTAGCGATGAAATGACATTACTTTACTTCTCTGCTTAGGGAACATGGTAACACATGCTCTTCTATAACGCCCTAAAGGTTTATATACTCCTGGATGGCCAAATTTCGGGAACGGCAAAACAAGGGACTATATAGAAGAAATAGGCATCCTATCATCACGGGGTACTTACACCGATACAGTTCAATACGGTTTGGCGTAGATGAGGGTGATAGCAAATGAACTTGCTGAATGGCTCCGGTGATGACCGTGATTGAATCCAACAATTTAATTGGTAGGGACCAATTCGGCTTTGTCAGGTCGCTCGGCGACACATCAACTATTGTTGTGTCATGAGAGATGGACGAGCTGCGGTCTAGATGTCGGTATCGCAACAGATTAGAAAACAAAAACGAACTCGTTTGAAGTTAAAGTAAGGTTTAACTGATCCGAAGTCAAAACAGCAAAGGAACACGAACTTTCCTGTAAGATTTCGTATACCGCAGTGTTCCTGTGCTGTTTAGTCCACGTGAAACCTTACTGCTGTATTCACATGTTTTTACAGTTTTTACTTTAGAACACGATAAGTCAGATTGGTTCATTTTATTTGGCTAAACGATATCGCTGAAAAATCGTAAAAACCATAGTCATAGTGTGTTTAGTACAGACCTACAGATTAAGTAATTCAGGGTTCGTGTAACTCCTTGAAAACCTGGCTATCCCGTTGAAAAGGAAAATAAAACAAGTGGCTAGAGTGACTACCTAGTCGCATCCGGTCTTCCGCCACTACCAATGGCGAGGCGCACACCTCTATCACGCATTGCAACAGCTATCTCTATTATATAATCTAAAAGCAGTACGCTAACCATCAGAATTGCAGTTTAAAAATGTGTTAGCTTTTAAACTTATTTTACATTTCAGGCGTAATTGTCAGCTTTTAGGCCTATATAAATTTTACCTGCAGCTTTGATTTCGTAAGTAGCAGCTAATGGAGATTTTAATTGTATAGGAAGCCTATTCATTTTTGAAACACGGTGCACCTCCGGGCACACAGTTACAGTGTTACAACACAACGCACAACGTACCTTATATAGATCAGTGGTCGTATAGAGAAACGACGGGAAAGACGCTACTGATGAAGTCATCAGCGACTCGTAGCAGCTTGACGTTGCCGTGGTAACGTGATTTTAGGCCTAATATTTATTTTTTGGGGCTAATTTTTTAAAATGCTGTTTTAATTTCGTAAGTAACAGATAGTCCTAATGGAAAATTTGGTTCGACGGTAAGCCTATTCAATCATGCTACAATGCGACGAGACTATTTTACACGAATCTAAAATTCATTTGTTTTTACGGCTGCGTTATCTTAGGATTTCAATTCGACGATCAAATGTTATTATTTAATTTAGTTAAGTCGAAGGAGTCTATTAGCTATAAGGAAGTAACGATGTTTTTAAATTTGTCATGTTATTTAACTCACGTCTGACACCGAATCTAACGTTATAAACCGTGGTCGTCTCTATCTGGCACCGTTGCGAAGTTTAAAAAGTCAACGGACGGACGGGTAAAGTCGTTGCAATAGTCTTCTCAGCCGGTACGGCAGCTGGTTCGGTACCAGTCCTGAAGTCTTGAATACGAAATCTTGAAAACGGTGTACGTATAATGAACGGAAAGGATGAACGAAAAGGAGATGACTTGACCTGAATAATGCTGAAAGGTTTAGCTCCGAAAATAGGCGTGTGTTGCACTATACTAATCTTTCAATAATTTTGAAACTTATGATATGGATACGTGTTTAATGGTTGAATACAGCAGTAAGGTTTCACGTGGACTAAACAGCACAGGAACACTGCGGTATACGAAACCTTACTGAAAAGTTTATTTGTATTCCTTTGCTGTTTTGACTTCGGACCAGTTAAACCTTACTTTAACATCAAACGAGTTCGTTTTTGTTTTCTAATTCGTGATACTTTGACATACCAAGTTGGTTTTCTGTTCTCGTTGCAAACTCACTGAATTTCGCTCGGTCATTCAGTGCAAGTCTTTCTTTTGGAAGTTGGTTTGTCCTCAGCTCTCTTTCAGCGGCTCTGTACTTTATTTGTAACATAGGACGGCAAGCCAAATGGGCAACGAACATTTTAGCTTTTACACGGGAGGGTGACTGCAGTGCTTATTTGAGTTCGTTTGCGAATTTAAAAAAAAAAACTGGACAGGCGTCGGCGAAGCCCCAGAATGCAATGCTGCAACATGTAACAATGGGGCAACAATGCTTGGGGTGTATACAAGATCGGATTGTAGCTCACTCGAACAAGTTAAGACGATGCTCGGGCACGGGGAAAGTAACATTGTCGTGGCAGCTTCGGGCTGCGGCTCCATTAAATACATTTAATCGTTGTCGAAAACCAAAATGAAATGGCTTTGGTTTTCGCTTTAATCTTTCAGTTTTAAACCAGAGCTTGCAAAGACTATAATTTTGACCATTGTCCTTAGGGATCAAATTAGGACAGCCGGCATTACTGAATGATTTATTTACTTCTTCAATGCAGGCTTCGGGAAGCTAGTTGAATTGTTTTCACGATTGTTTGCCATAATACTGCATCTGCTTGCAACAATTCAGAATCAACTACCCATCAGCTGATACATGCCACCTCTCGACACACGCTAGTGTGTTGCCATCAAATAACGAACATGGGATAAAGCTTGGGCAGAACCTAATGTTTCGTTTTTTCCCAAACAAAATTGGGTGTACAGTGGACATACCGTAGCAAAACGGAAGCGAAAAAAGCCAACAAATTAACTGAACAAAAAATGGCTTCGCCGTTTAGAAAAAAAGCATTCGAGCTTGTATCCCCATATTCACAGCTGTGAAGGTACACGAATAAAAACGGATTAGAGTTCACGCGAACGCAACGAACTATAATTTGAACGCCAATTCCAGGGAACAAGGATTGTGACATGCCATTCTCCATGCACACGTACTCATGTACAGTACATCAGTAATTCAGTAATCAAACAAACAAAACGGTTGGATACTTCACACAAATAAATACGCACACAAAATACAACATACACACGCATATGAAACAGAACGAATATCTAAAACACATAAAAACAGATGCCGTAAACAGCAAAACGCCTACAAAGGATGAAAAATACACACACAACAGGCAAGAAAAACTCCCATAATTAGGAGTATGTTTGTTTCACAAATTATAAATGCACACAAAATACACATATAGCCACTTACAGGAAACATACTTACAATATCAAACAACAAACTCAGACAAATATTTAAAAAAGCCTGTACAACATCCAAATTAAGTGCACATAAACATACACACGCACACAAACATTAAACATTTCAAACACAAACTGCGTTCACTTTCTGACATAACCATTGAGCAAAAACAGTCCTTGTTCCCTAGAATTGGAGTTCAAATTATAGTTCGTTGCGTTCGAGTGAACTCTAATCCGTTTTTATTCGTGTACTTCATAGCTGTGAGTATGGGGATACGAGCTCTAATGCTTTTTTTTCTAAACGGCGAAGCCATTTTTCGTTCAGTTAATAAAAAACCAATTCGTAAGAAGGCTAGTGCTTCCTCTTCACATTTCCTGAAAGAGTGGGTGAATTATTGACTCACCAGCATTGTTGCATTGTTTAATATTCAGTCTACTATAATATTGGGCTGGATTGATACTTGGGTGGGTGACCACCTGGGAGTCTAGCTGTTGCAGACATAGGGCCTTAGGGCTTCGGGCAGATGACCAGGAGTGGTTAACGCTCGTTAAACCCTTTAACCCTTTTTATTCAGTCTACGCCTTACGCCTACCTTGAGTCTGGCGTTTGCTAATTGGCATTGTTGCATAGAAACAATGTTTCAAACAATGTAAAACAATTATACGGATCGTTCAGGGTTCCATACCTGTACTGTAATAGTTAGGGTGGGCACTTGGCCTCTGGCCGTGTTCCCAAATAAAATTCTAATTCTCCCCCATACTTCCAGAACGGGACGGCCAATCGAATTTTCTATTTCTATAAAGGGCACATCTCCGGAATTACATTTTTCAAATGAGCTAAGAACCAGCTTTCTATGACAAGTGATTTAGGCTGTCTAGACACCATTGTATAAACGTGTACCATAGAGATCACCATATAAGACAAAAATTAAACTCACGATTCCAGCTTAAGTCCAGATCTCCAATGTGACAAATCGGAAATTAATAAAAGTTGGTTCAAGTCCCTCAAAGTTCATATACCAAGTTTCAGTCGAAAATGTTGAAAGACACCGGAGAAATTAAGCATCAAAATTTCGGCTTTTACATGGGAGACCAAAGTCAAACCTTACAGTAATTTAATTTTGATTTTAAAAAAGCTTTTGAGTCTGTAAACCTCTCAAAGCTTTTCTTCAAAATTGAAAAACGTGGGTTTAGTGGCAAATGATTGAGGTGGATATTCGCATTCGTTCACGACAAATCACAGTGTGTAATGGTCGGAGACTCAAATTCTTCTCAGCATAGACTAATAAGCGCTGCACCTCAGTATTCAGTATTGGGCCCCCTACTTTTCGTGAACTATCTCAATGACCAGACTGGTGGATGCTGATTTTACCATGATGGGCATCCTCTCCTCTCGTTAACCGATACCAAAGACCTTGGCTTCTGTTTTGTGGAAACCTAAAATTCAGCCTGCACTGTCGCAAAATTGAATCCATGGCTTATGCACGTACTGCTTTAATTAAAAAATGCTTTCTGTCTAGCAGTCGTGACATCAAGGTATGGGCTTTTAAGGTGTACGTTAGACCAATTCTAGAGTACGCCAGCCCTGTTTGGTTCCCGTATTTGCTTTGCAACATTGACTTGATCGAACCAGTTCAAAGACGTTACACTAAGTCGCTTTATATAGGCCTTCACGACCTGACATATGGTCAGCACCTGAAATTATTAAAGCTTGACTCACTCGACCCTCGAAGAGTGAGATCCGATCTGATCCTCGCTTTCCAGACTGTTCGTGGTCTACTGGGTATTGACCTCCCATTCTTCAAATTTTCAAATGTAACTCGTACCAGAGGACATTCTCTGAAACTTACAATTCAGGTGTCTCACTTGGATTGCCGTTGAAACCTTTTTTTTCTGCTCGGGTGATTGGTGTCTGGAATTCTCTACCCGAAGAGGTGGTTACGTCTTCTTCTGTAGAGGCGTTCCGGAGGCGCTTAATCAGCATAAATCTCAACAAATTCATGTAGCGGTCCTACCCCTAAACTTGACATAAGACTTTCAATCCCACAAGTCTTATTTTAGTCAATAACACACCCTCCTTTCACTTATTTTAAATCGTTTAACTTCCTGACGTTCAACTCCATGTATTTTTTCCTTTTTTTTTTTTTGTTCTTTTCGATTTGGCAGGCTGTCAGTGATCCGTCGATCCTTGCTTGATCCTTTGCAATTGCAAAAAAAGTTTTCTTTAAATTTATTTATATAGAATAACCAAGTGGGAGATGGCTGCAGGAACACAAATCTACTAATTTCAAGGCCATCAACCAATTTTGTTTTTTTTTAGCCAATTTATAAAGAGACATACAGTGCACAAGTAGTGAGGTTCATCGGTGGACATGATCTTACCACTGCATGACTAGTGTTGGGGAAAATAACGTTTCACTGGGGTTGAGTGTGTGTTACAATCAGTATCGGGCCTCTGTTTCAGTTTCCTTGAAGTAAGACTAAATTAGCAAGCCCAGGAGAGGTGCTGTGGATCAAAGAACTAAAAGCCTATTAATAAGTCCTACATCTAACCACCAGTATGGTTTTTTATTCCTGTTAGTAGACGTTATGAAATCACAGGTCATACATTTTTAGACTGAAGCCTAGTGTTATCTAGACTAGGACTAGCCATTCCATGAAGTCCAGTATTTACAAGGAGTTCATAATTGTCATGAAGTCGAACGGACTCCCCCTATTGAGAAGGCCATAACTAAAACAATTTCTGGGAATAAAATTTTCCTACAGAATGTCTTGCAACCATGCTTAAAGAGTGAGAAGAAAAAAAAATAATTCCCGTTCTACGACAATTAATAAACACAACGCTGTGTCTTTTGACAGGTAGGTTCAGATAACATAGAACAATACAAGTCACACTTAAAAGGATATTGTAAGTTTATAATTAAAAGGCTCATTCCTCCCAAGCCATTTTTCTCAATCCTCCACATAGAGTACGCAGAGCCGTCTCAAGGGCCCCGCGAGCAACGCGGCTGGGTAGGGCCCCCGGGTTAAAGGGGTCCCCGCGCGGGAGCACTCATCTTACTATAGCGAAAAGGCGGATTATGGATTGAAAATCTTATATACTGCGTCGAAGTACAGAGAAAAACGGGATGAAAATCTGTGGTATTGTGTGCGCGTTGTATCTTGAGTCCTGCAAGTAGTTTGTGAGCGGCTACGTCTTCCTGGATAGGGTGGCTTTAATCGATGGCCGCCATTGTTTTTGTAACCATCTTGGATATCAACAAGGCGCTCTGCTACTGAAAACGTACAATCGATTATCTGTGTTCGTTCTGCGGAGGACTAAAGATAGGCCGCGGACACTATGGTACTATGAACTTGGGGAATGAGGTTTGAGCGACCAGAAACTGAAAATATGGGCACATAGCGAAACGAACGGCTGGCAATTTTGTCAGTAGGTGGCAGCATGAAAGGAAATGAGAAATGCAAAACGGTGAAATGGGTATTCTTTTCTTGTTTACTCCCTCCTAACACCCCCCCCCCCCCTACCCGCACTTTCCTTCTCTACTTTCTTTCCTTTTTAGTCTTTTTACTTTTTCTTTCCTCCTTTGCAACTTTATTTACTGTTTTAGTGGTTCTCATTCTTTTTGGCAATAAAAAAAAGTGAAATGGATATTGGCTTGGATAAATAAAAAGTGATTGTTTATAATGATGAAACGATCGTAAAAATATGCATGTAATGCTACACTTATGACTCTGGGGAGCCACAGTTACTGAATCCGCGTAGGGCCCCATGTTGTCTTGAGCCGGCCCTGCAAGTACGGGCCCAAAGTTCTATTTACTTACCGTTAGTCAATCTCTTGCTAAAAATCCGTTTTAAAATGTGACGTCTACGAGCTTTTCCGTTGAATATTGGGAACTAATTTAATAGCATCCTGCAATTATATGATCCTTTGCGCGCTTACAATAACCATGACGTTTCTTCTGTGTGCATGTATGTACTAATTTTAATCGTTTGCGAATAATTACCATGAGATCAAAAATGTAAAAAACTAATGCGGTAAAAATTAAAATTATTTATGCCAATAGATCGCCAAAGAAAAATTATAATATACTATCCTAAAAAATTATAAACTATGATGATAAAGTACGAAAATCTTTCCGGTTTACGACGACACAATTTCCGTGTTCATGCCGTTTCGTCCTACTACGCCCAAGGCCATGTGAGATAGTAGCTGCGTTTCTCTCCGCGAGATACGTAGTTCTATCTCAGTTGGCCTTGTATACTACGTCGAGTCTCGTAAAACAGTGCGATTGTAGCATGTGCGGATATTGATATGCACGTGGCTGTTATATGGCAGGCAGAATGCCCCTTTAAAGGGCCGTTATATCCTTAATTCTGTGGCATTTTGACAAAAGGGCGTAAGTCCATTTTTGGAACAAAAGGAGGTATGTTAGACTTAGCTCAGTTTGTCAAATTAGATTGACAGCTTGTGGACTTACCTCCAACGGACATGTACAAAATGAGCTAGAAAATGCTAGGGTGGACTCTCCGCTCTTTGTCAAAGCAAAGAGAATGTATAGTCAAGCCATGTTTAGACTAATCTCAACAATACCAAAAATGGACTTATGCCCTTTTGTCAAAACGCCACAGAATTTATCCCACACATGAAGGACCCGTTACATAAAGGGCGCCAAGAGAGGGGACATAAATATCATTCCCCTGATATAAATGACACAATAGTTACGTGAGCATTCTGCTAATGTTTATGGTAGCAGTGTACTGGAATAAAACTCAGATAAGAATTTGATACAACGGTTAGGACTATTTTTATTTACATCGTTGGATTAGGGTTATGAACTGATTCCACTAGATTGCCTCAAGTGTAATACAGCAGAATTAAATTTTATTTCTTGGATTTGCAAATACTGACGGTAGTCCATTAAATAACAGCAAGACCTACTCTGAGCACTGCATGTTGGTGTTTTATATCTTCTTGATACAAATAAATATACATGTGTTTGCAATTATATTTGCAAACAAGAAACAGTTTAATGCTCAAGCTATCAATTTTTCGTAACAGCGAAAATAAGAATCAAACTGATTTTATTGCCATGGCAGAAGATAAACCTCACACTACAAGAGCAGATACTCGAATATGAGTAAGGATCGCACAAACAAAACACATTCTCAAAACTAATAATAGTAGCAGTAGTAAAAGCAGAAAGTACAGATTCCAAAATCCAATGTTGCAAGCCAAAGAGCAACTTTAAGCGAAAGAAAATGTATAAAATAATTGTCAGAGTAGTAGAAAACGAAGATAACTGCTGCCGTAAATTTAAAAAAAAAGTCAAAGTTATCTTAAAATGCTGAACAATCTTGATAAGTAAATAGGGCACTGATCTCGCTAAACAAATTCTTCTTCAGTGATTTCAACCCAGTTTTAATTTAATTTCAGTAGGCTGGAAATTAAAAAAAAAATTCCCTAGCCAGTGATAATAACATTGTATATAATTTTTCAATTCTTTTCAGTAAACTGATATTTAGAAATAAAAACGGTATATTTTTTACAGCTGACGCAACAAACGCATTGAGGAAATGAACCAAACCTAGTATTCGTGACTAAGCGCATTAGTGGCAACTTAAAGGGAAACGGCGACAATGCTCAGGAAGCCATAGAATTTTTAATGTGAAAGCGTGGGAATGATTAATTGGAGCACGCTCGTACACGTGCTGCATAGCAAGAACTATGCCGACACATAGCGATATAACTCAAAACATTCCTCTTTCGGTAAAATCATTTTATTTAAAAAGATGAAAATTGGAAAAGAACATCTGACAAATTATTTAATTCAGTTATAGTTGATTTGCGAACAGGAGAAATATTGTGAACAAGCAAAGAAATTCAAAGGTATACCATATTCTAGTATATTTGAAAACAACGTCGCTCGACCCTCAGATTGAGCAACGAAGGAACTTTTATTGTTTAATTCACCAATTAAAAATTCTGTTTAAAGTTATTCGTCGTTTTCCTGGTTTGAAAAGGAGTTCATTAAGAAAACAAGCGGCTACAGCGACTGCCTAGTCGCACCGGTCTTCTGTACAGTTCCTCCACTTCCAATGTTGAGGCGCACACCTCTATCATGCACTACAACTGCTGTTATTCGTTACGTCGAAGCAGTGTATTAAACAATGGACGTTGTAAACAATGGACGCGTCGAAGCAGTCTATTAAACAATGGACGTTGTAAACAATGGACGCTGTAAACAATGGTCGTCAATATCTGGTACTGTTGCGAAGTTTAAAAAAGCGACGGACGGACGGACAAAGTCGTTGCATTAGTCTTCTCGCCGGTTACGGCGTACAGAAGACTAAATGGGAAATTGCTGAATTGAAATAACGTACTCCTCAATTTCGAAGGTTATGTCGGGATGGAGAGAGAAAATTCTGCTAAGAAATACATAGTACTTTGCATGCTACAATTGATGAGCACGTGTGAAAGGTGAGTATTAACTTTTAATTCTTTTATTATGAATCTTCGAAGGAATTGAATTCAAGACTGATTTTGAGGGGAAAAATAGGGGGAAAACGAGGAAGGTCTTCTTTTCCTTAGCCACCACCATTTAAAAACTTTTTTTTAACAATTGTAAGAAAAATCATAGCTCTACTAGTAATAAGGGCACATTTACGTACATGTTTTTGTTTGTCTTGTTTCTGAAACGATGTTATTAACCAACAAACAGCATGAAGAGTAGCAGAAAATTACCAAGTGAGTATGAGTGGAGTTGGAGCCAGAGTGCGAGACGTCCAGGAGTTGGACTCCGCAGCGAATTTGCATGGATTTCCATAAACAAATCCCAGAAGGAGGTGAAGCATGGACCAGCGAGTGCATGTTAAGCGAATCTGGCTTAAAAGCAAGCGAAATTAAGCTTGAAATTCGCGACGGCAGTGGCCGGCATCGAAGGAGGAATAGCAGGAAAAAAATGTCAAATTGTTTTAGGTAAACAAATTTTGCAAACGGAAAGTAAAGATTGCAGAAGCTTGAGAAGACCCAGGGCTATTGGAGAAAGATGGGCACGGGGCCACCACTACGAAAACCATCTACTGAGTTGAAGAAGGATGAGGATCGGCCTCAGACAAAAATCGCAGTTACAGGAAAGCCACAGGAGTTGAAGAAGACGGAGGGACAGCAGGCGTCATCCAAGGTAAAGGAAGTGAAACCGTGTATCCGGCACTCAACCTCCATGGGAAGATCGTAGTCAGACAACAAAAAACGTTATCCATCGTTGGAAAGGAAGGAAGAGAGTCTTCAGCATACTAGAACGAAAATTTAGCTGAAAACCAACTTCAACTGGGAACACCAGGTCACGCAAAGGCTACTATCATAAGACATCGATTTGTAGTGCACGCTGTTACTGCTAATAAAAATTCAGTTCCGTCAACAAGCTGCACATTGCACATGTAAGCTGCTCACATGTTGTACTTTCCAAATTCTCTGGGAGACACTCCCGGAAATGACGACGTATAGCCGTGATGACATCATCAATTTGCCCCCCATGCGACGTACTAAATCTCTATAATCCATCTCCGGAACTAATCGATCAATACTAACGTGTGACCTATTGTCGTAAAGAAAATTTAATTTGCTAAAAGAAATGCCGGAATAATGTATGCCGTAAATTTATTGGTTGCAGTGTAATTTGAAGGAAAGCACATTATGACGTCCTCAAAATCGCGACCATGCAATATCCTAAATCTCGTGTATCTCCGGAACTAATTCATCAATCTTATCTTACGACCTATCGTTTGAAAAATAATTTAATGTTCTAAACGAAATGCCTGAACAATGTTTCTCGTAAATATTTTAGTTTTTGTTTAATGTGAAGGAAAACATAAAGTGCATGTAATTATTACTGCTTTACATGTGGTTTGTAAACGGTAAATTATTAAAGCTGTGTCGTATTGTTGACCGTTTGTCACTTGCGCAGTGGCCTTCACAGGCACACGGAAGTGTACAGGAAAATCATTGTTTAATATGACATCTCCTATCTCTCGTAGTACACTTGTAAGTCTATAGAGGCTACGTTACCCCAACAGTTGTCATCCATCCCAGAATATCAATTCAGCCGATTCTTGTTGCCTTAAACGACTGTCTGAACTGTCATGCCATCACCCTTATTCTGATCTCATTCTGCAGAATATGAATGCCCTCGATGCTAACGTTGTGTGGGTACTTATTTTGTTTTGCATGCGATGACTTCAGAATGCTGTCTGCCCTTCCTGGTGTTGCAACACAGGCTTGAACAAAATTGTCATTCTAGCCACTTCCTGCTAACTCACAACCAGTCATTGAAATTACAGCCATTTCTATATGCAGCTTTGTGATGGTTGATCGACCTTAAACTGGTGTCTATGATGGAATAATTTTCTTAAGAATACTTATTATAATGTTCATGGCACGGCAAACCATGGGTGAGGAATTCACATCATTACTTCGTAGTGGCAGCGTAATTGATGTGCAGTTACATTTGAAACCTTCATGGATGTTTTGACGGGAATGGAAGGTTACCCAATATAACACTTTACCTTCGTGGTCAGCCTTGCTTCTTCTGGATTCTGACCACTCCATCTCTTCCACGGGTGCATCAATGATCTTTTCTTCGCTGGTGTAATTTAAGATTGGTAACGACGCATCACATGAACATTTACTCATATGCGAAGACGCGACTTGTGGAGGACCTATTCTGCTTTATTCTTCGATTGTCCTAGGTTGAGACTGGCTGTCGCAGACATACCTTCTGGTGGGTGAAAGATGAGACATACCTGTTCCATGGAATGAATTCGCCGATGTACTGAAGGCTGTGTTATGATCTGCATTATCAATTGCAGCACAAGTGAATACATTATAGATAATAAAAAAGCAGAATAAACCCAACTTTAATTACACATATAAAGAAGCAATAATTATGTATGTATTATGTTTTCCTTCAAATTAAACAAAAGAGACTTATGGCATACATTGTCTTTGCAATTCTTTTGGCAAATTAAATTAAATTTCCAACAATAGATAGTGATGTATTCGTTCCGGAGATACTACAGATTAGTATATCGCATGGCTGAAACTGTAATATGTTTTTCTGTATATTAAACAAAAACTCATATATATATGGCAAACATTGCTCTGGCAATTCTTATAACAAATTTAATTATCTTTCCAACGATAGGTTACACTGTAAGATTGATCTATTAGCTCCGGAGATACACGAGATTTAGTGTATGTGTATAGTACGGTGGCCATTTTTAGGATGTCATAATGTATTTTCCTTCAAATTACACTAAAAACTAATAGATTTACGGCATACATTGTTCCGGTATTTCTTTCAGCAAATTAAATTATCTTTCCAACAATAGGTCGCACGTTAGGATTGATCGATTAATTCCGGAGATAATAAAGATTTAGTACGTCGCATGGTGGCCATTTTCAGGACGTCATGGCGGATTACGTCATCACTTCAGGAGTGTCTACCGGTGGATTTGGAAACTACAATGTGTGTACAGCTTCCATGTACAATATGCAGCTTGTTGCCGAAACCGAAATGTTTTGACACTTTTTGTCGCTAACAGCGTGCACTATTGGAAATAATTTTCCCATCCCAATGGAGAAGCCGTATGGGGTCCTCTAAGAAGTCCGTCAGTTTTCTGTGCCCGGGGGAAAGGGATGGATGACTGATGCACCTGACCAAAAGAAGAAACAACAAACAACCCAGAGGAGGAAAACAAAACGTCGGGAACAGGTTGGCTGGATAAACGGATCTTGGAAATGGCGGCAACCAACGAGGCTGAGGAGGACGAAAGATTTCTGGTGAACGATCACGAACTATTAGAATGTAAGTGTCTGATGACGAAAAAGATGTATTTTTAATTAGTCTTGGGGAGGGGGGTGTTAACATTTTTTGGTAAGTCTGCAAGGAGTGAGGGGGTCAAAAAAAATTTAAAGCTGTGAAAATATTTTAGCCGCCCCCCCCCCCCCCCCCCCCCCTCCATAAAAATTGACTGGTCTCCCATTCTTAAAACGATAAAAATTGTTAAATTAGCTCTTAAAAGCTGATTTTAAAGTTATATTTTATCGAATTACAAGGGTGGGAGTGGCAGATAATTTTGTTGCTAGCTTTAGTTAACACATTTGAGATGGGTTAGATCCATGCTTCCCTACACCTCTAACATACGACTGAACCAATAATATAAAACCAGGTAAAGACTTCGGCGAATTGTCCTTGAGAGTGTCACATCCATGCAAGGCGAGTTTAGCATTATAGCTGTGGTGGTTTCAGGTGGTTAGATTTTAATGTTGCGGCACTACAGGGTTGGTTATAAGTGGTTTTATGAATAAAGAATCCATTATTTAACACTTTTGTCCCCCCCCCACACTGTAGTTGTATAAAAAATATTTTAAAATCAGGTCGTAATTTAGTTTTAAAAATATTACGTAAGAATATAATTCGAGTAGCTTGCATGTCGTAGATAATAATTTTGTATAGGTAAAAACCTTACACTTTTCACGCCCTATTTTATTCTGCGTTATCGAATTATTAAATGTTTATTAAATAATATGAAACGTGTAGTGTCCCTATTGAATCGTTGAAATGGTGTCCCTGTTGAATCCTAAGAGGGGTTTCTAGATTTAAATGTGACTATAAAAATTGGAAAAGATTTTTTTTAATGAATACTGGGTTCATGACGTTTTTTGAGTATTGAACAAGTGAGTTTTCAGGATTTTTTTAATTCAAAATTCGATTTGTGGGAGCTTCGCAGCCTTCTTAGACCCCCCCCCCCCCCCACACACACACACACATCCTCTATGAAAACTGCCTCATTCTTGACCGGCTTTCTAAAGGTACTATTTGTAGCATTCCCTGTTAAAAAGCATTTTCTGAGTGTATAGTTCAAATCAGCCATTGAGT
>JAHWFP010129328.1:0-15263 GCA_023313725.1 Lithobius niger | reverse complement strand
TAATGACTTAGAGCATGAGACAAGTTAATAATAAAGACGTTCAGCGCACGTTCCAGGGATGATAATAGTGATTATACCAAAAAAAAAACCCGGATTGTTCTAAGATATAACTTCTGGCTAGTTTCACCTTTCATTATATATATTAGGGATGGGTCGGTAACTGAAAACCGAAACCGATTCGGATTTTGTGTCGGTTTTTCGCACGGTTGTTTGAAAAATCAAAAATTGATTTGTTGTTTTAATGTTTTTTTTTTTTTTAATAATTATCATTTTCCACGCAAAGCTCCAAGTCATTAAAAAAAAATAGTAGAGAGAAATGGTGCCACAGCTAGGACCATAGTCTATGAAGCTGCTGAAAGTGAAAGCAGGAGCGAATTAGAAGCCAGTAATACTACTGTTACAAGAAAAAAAAATAGAAATGTCTGGTTGGGGTGAAGGGTGTCAAAAACCGATACCGAAACCGAAACCGAGGTTTTGTGGGCTTGAAAACCGAAACCGAAGGCAAAAACATGAAACCGACCCATCCCTAATATATATGCAGTGCGCGAGCGATGAGATCCGATTCCCAGTGGCACACCAGGTATCAGGCTGTGTCAGTATGGCTCTACGGTAGGGCCTCGGCTTTGGTTTCAAAGGTTGTGGGTTCAATTTCCTGCTCAGGCAGTCTGACATTTAAGTGTCCAAAAGGCAACGTAAATAGGTTTGCATCCGTGTTTATTTATTCTCTGAAGACGCTGTACGTGGATAGTACACATCACTGTGTACCAGATTAGCCTCCATACAACTTGTGTAGTATGCATTGCATAGTTTGTGCATTTTTGTTCTCAAAATGTGTACCAGCAATACACGATTTGTGTTGGAGGCTGAGCTGATACTCAGTTATTAAGTGTCATCAGAGTACACTCAAATTTTACTCTTAATGGTCTACTATCAAAACCATTAAAAAAGCCCATCGTTACAATATTTTTTAACACATTACCAAAAATTCTTTTCCTCTTTTTCTGATAAATTTGACTTTTTTTTTCGTAAGGCTCTGTTTGCCTTAGTCACATAAAAAATAAAACCCTCCTTCACAAAGGCATTTAATATTTTCCTGAATTTTTTGACTAAGCTGGGTGGATTAGTTTTTTGTTTAGTCTTTGGCAGTTCATAAAACAAAAACTATTCCACTCAGTTAGGAAAAAAATTCAGGAGGATGTTAAATGGCTTTGAGAAGGAGGGTTTTTCTTAAGTGACTAGGGCAAACTGAGCCTTAGGGGGAAACAATTTTTTAATTCGTCACAAAAGAGGAAAAGAATTTCTGGTAACGTAGGAGAATGAAACGGCAATGCAGTTTTACAGTTCCTTTCCTTTGTTTCCTTTAGTTCCGCTTTCAGGACAGCGGTAAGATTTTATGTGCACTTAACACTTCAGCAACACTGTGGTATTTGAAACGTTACAGGAAAGCTTATTTGTGTTCCTTTGCCGTTTTGACTTTGGTTACTTAAACCTTACGTTAAACATCAAAAGATTGCGTTTATGTTGTCTAATTGGTTTATGTGTATCTTAGTCTTCGTCAAGATGAACTCTGCTTATTTAGCAGTGGAAAAAGTAACAATTCTGCACTCGTGCTATTGTTGTAGTGCTACATAGCCTACTCATGTCTTCGTGTGCACTGTTGTACAAGGCCAATCCAGAACGAAGTTTTGGAGAAGGCCTCATGATTATTTTTCAACTTTTTCTTGCATTTCTGTCGTAATTTAACTTGTTTTTTAAACTCCCTTCGATCCGCCCCTGCTGTTGTACGCCTCTGTTGAACATTTTGAGTTGAGGTTCTACCTCTCCCAGTTGAGGTCATCAGAGCGTGTCGCTGGCTGGTTGCGTCAGTGAATGGGCCCTTGGCCCTGGAGCCCTTGCTGGGAGAACTTAAAGGCTCTAAATGGAGGGCAAACCCAAGGATTAGAACGGCAAACCTCGAATATTATTGTGTTGACACACTGTTTAGAAAAGCCTAGATTAAATCCCATAGCAGCTTATGGTTTTTGTATCTCACAGGTTCGAACAATAGCACAAATTTCAATTCAACTTATTTAATCCAAATAACGCCTGTCATTATTCTTTTCCCAAAAAACCGATTGCAGCAGCAGTAAATACTCGGAATTTTTATTGAGAGCAATAATCCTCTTCTGGGAATTTCTACCCTATAGTAGACAATGAGAGGGACGACTTATATGGAGAAATTCAAGTGGATCAACCATGATCTTTGACATGCCACAATCGAAATAAATATTGTACCGTCGACTTTCTACCATCTACCATCGGCCATCCACATCGACCATCCACCATCCAGCATCGACTGTCAGAGGTGCTGCAATCCCGCCTTTCATTTTACTGCTCAAACCCCTTCAATTCCTTTCTTCCCCTGTGACACATTAGTAATAACTAGTCACTTATCTATGTTTTTTTGGTAAACAATCCAAGAGCAGTGTACTGCCTACTCCACATTGTCACCAGTGTTAGCCTGTGAATTGTTAAGCTCCATTGTTAATGAGCAATGGAGTAAAAAAGCACGATAACAGATTATGTGAAGGCAAACCAAGCAGTGCTACATAAAAAAATACAAACAACGTTTCGAAAATTTTCAATTCATCCTACGTCATCCTAAGTCATCCTACATTAAAAGCGTAAAACAGTAATTTAAAACTGATAAAAACCACCAATTTCTCCCCTCAAAAGAGGCAGAAATGGCAGCTGAAAAGCAACGACCCACCTGCTCCGTTGGGATGCCACGTCGCAAGGCCACGTCGAAACGTTGTTTGTATTTTTTTATGTAGCACTGCTTGGTTTGCCTTCACATAATCACATAATAACATGAGCTCCATTGTTAACCGTTTTAGCCTTCTCCTCTAGCAATGACAGTTATGCTGGTATTTGCTAGTCCATTTGTGATGTGAGTTACTATTTGTGATGTGAGGGACAGCAAATTACAGTAAGGAAGTCAGGGAGAGAGAGAAAGAGAAAGGACCCTCTGATTTGTAAAGTGTTTTGCCCCACTTGACATTTAACCATAAGGCTTTTGCGACCAGCACATGTAACGTTTATAGATGATTTAGACCCCATAGCTTGTAAGTGACCATTGTTGTGTAAAAACAGTGTTTGTTAAATGGCAATATGCAAAGCAAAGCTATGCAAAGCACTACTTTTATATTTATTATATATGCAGTTGCAGTTCTACAATAAAATCCGTACATTGCCCCCTATTTTTTCCAAGTGGAGTTACTTTTCCCTATTGTGCTCTTACACTAACATGGCAGATCCACACCTCTAACGTTTCTTACAGGTTAGGAGGCCCGTGTGATAGGCTACCACGCGCTGCACCCCGATATTCCACATCGATGTACACCATCGACCATCTACCATGTACCCTTCCACCATCGAACATCCACCATCAGACACCAGCCTTGCACCATGGACCATCTGTCATTGACCATCTGCCATGCACCATCCACCATCAAACGTCCATCCACCATCTATCATTCACCATCTCCCATGTGCCAAGAACCATAGACCATCCCCATAGCCCATCCGCCATAGACCATCCACCATCCACCATGTTCCATCGACCATGTACCATCGACCATCTTCCATGTACCAACCCCTTCCACCATCAGCCACCCACCATTCACCATCGACCATTGACCATCTGTCATCGACCATCTGCCGTCAACCATCGACCATCTGCCATCTACCATGTACCATCTACCATAGACCATCCACCATAGACCATCCACCATAGACCATCCACCATAGACCATCCTCCATAGACCATCGACCACTATCTCCCATGTACCATCTACCATCCACCATCTGCCATAGTCCATATGCCATAGACCATCCACCATCTGCTATCAACCGTCTACTGTTGACCATCCACCATCTGCCATCGACCATCTGCCATGAATCATTTACCATCGACCATCTGCCATGAATCATTTACCATCGACTTCCCACCATCAACCATTGACCAACCACCATTGGACACCCACCATCAACCATCTGCCATACACCATTGACCATCTATCATTGACTATCGACCATACGTCATTGACCATCGACCATCAATCATTGACCATCCACTATCTACAATCCACCATCGACCATGTACCATCTACCATCCACCATAGCCCATCCGCCATAGACCATCCACCATCGACCAGTCACCATCTACCATTCGCCACCTACCATTGACCATATACAATGCACCATCGACCATCTACCATGTACCATCGCCCTTCCACCATGGCCACCAACCATCGACCATTGGCCAGCTGCCATGTACTATCTATCATCCTTCATCGACCATTTGCCACGAACTATGAACCATCGACCTTCCACCATCAACCATTGACCATCCACTATCCGTCACCCACCATAATACATTAACCATCTCCCATTTACCATCGACCATCCACCAACGACCATCCACTATCGACCATCTGCCATCTGCTATCGGCCATCTGCTGTCAACCATCTACCATCTGCCATGAACCATGTATCATAGACCTTCCACCATTGACCAACCACCATCGGTGTCCCACCATCCCACGGGTAGCTGCGAGCACTGGGGCGTCAGATTCGATAGGCGTCCTGGTCCCAGTGTACATGCCTGGCTTCGTACAGACCCGGGTTCGATCCTGGCGATGGGAAGTGTATATGTACGGGTTTTTCTCCGGTTGTTTCCCGCCCGTTGCACGAGGGTTTCCTCCGGGTACTCCGGTTTCCTCCCTCATGCGGCAAAAAAAACTGTAATAATGGTAGTACTTCTTCCACTTAACATCTGCCGCCGGGGAATTTGGGTGGGTGGATGCCTCGAGCATCGTCATTATATATTATTATTATTATTATTATTATTATTATTATTATTATTATCAACCATCCATCATTGACCATCTACCAATAACCATTGACCATATGCCATATACCATCGCCCATCTATCACTGACCATCCACTATCTACCATCCACCATCGACCATCTACCATACCCCATCCGCTGTAAACCATCTACCATAGACCATCAAGCATTCACCATCTACCATAGACCATCGACCATTCACCATCTACCATCTGTCATCTACCATCGACCATATACTATGTGCCATCTACCATCGGCTAGCCACCATCGACCATTGACCATCTACCCTGTACCAGCGACATCTGCCATACCATCGACCATCTGCCATGACCCATGTACCATCGAACTTCCACCATTAACCATTGACCATCCCACCATCGGTCACTAACCATCAACCATCTATGGTATACCGTCGACCATCTGCCATGTACCATCGACCATCTGCCATGCACCATCGACCATTTGCCATGTACCATCGACCATACCATCTACCATGTACCCATCGATCATTTACCATGTACCATCGAGCATCTATCATTGACCCCATCCACTATCGACCACCTACCATTGACCATCTGCCATCCACCATACCTAATCCGCCATTGACCATTCACCATCTACCATCCGCCATTTACCATCTACCATCTACCATCGACCATATGCCATGTACCCCCATCGTCCATCTACCATGTACCATCGCCCTTCCACCAACGGCCGCCCACCATTGACCAGTGACCATCTGTCATATACCATCGACTATCTGCCATAGCATCAACCATCCAACATCTGCCATGTTCCATCAACCATCCACTATTGACCATCATCCACCAACTACCATCGACCATCCGCCATAGACCATCCACCATAGACCATCCACCATCTGCCATGTACCATCTGCCATGTACCGTCGCCCATCTGCCATGTACCGTCGCCCATCTGCCATGTACCGTTGCCCATCTGCCATGTACCGTCGGCCTTCTGCCATGTACCGTCAACCATCTGCCATGTACCGTCGACCATCTCCCATGTACCGTCGACCATCTGCCATGTACCATCGCCTGTCTACCATATACCGTCGACCATCTGCCATGTATCGTCGACCATCTGCCATGTACCATCGACCATCTGCCACCCCTGAAGTACAAATTCTGAGGAGCTTTCAACATTAGACCTAAGCTGTGGTGATGTAACATTTTTATCATGGAAGTTATTGAGTCGAATCAAAGTGAACCAAACCAAAATCGTAAGAACTTTGGTGTACATTTTGTTTTCCAAAACTGGATGCCAATTTCCACACTCGTAAATTCGGCAATGTGAAAATAAGGATAATTAAAAGAAAACATGGCAGAAATGTTGTTTCTGTTATCTTACACTAGTGAATTGGTAAGACAAGAAATTCTACCCAAGCAAAGCTTAAGTCATCTTGAAAGTAGTCTTCTCCGATACTGTGCCAGACACTGTGAGTTCGCCAATGTGAGCTCCTCATAGTGGTGTTAAGGCATTTGAAAAGTAAATCTGGTATGGGGTGAACTGGTACACCCACTGTCAGGCTGCATTTATGTAGACCTACAGTGCTGGGACTGCCAAGGAACTTCAAAATCGAATTTGGCTCTTAGAAACACAAATGATTGAGCCGGCCAGAACCAAAAATGTTTTAACATTACCAGAAATTTGTTCCCTCTTTTTCTGACAAATTAGTCTCACCCCCCCCCCCAAAGCCAAGGCTCTGTTTGCCCTAGTCACTTGAAAAAAAAACCTCTTTCTCAAAGCCATTTAACATCCTCCTGAATTTTTTGACTAAGCTGGATGGATTAGTTTTTGTTTTATGAACTGCCAAAGAACTACTAACAGATTCTGTGATTTAGTACACAAATCTGTTGGTAGTTCCTTAGCAGCCCATAATAAAAAACTAATCCACCCAGTTTAGTCAAAAAATTCAGGAGGATATTAAATGCCTTTGTGAACGAGGATTTAATTTTTTATGCGACTAGGGCAAACAGAGCCTTAGGGGGGGAAAATCAAATTCGTCAGAAAAAGAGAAAAAGAATTTCTGGTAACGATTAAAAAACTCGTAGAGATGACATCCTCAAATATTTCAACATAACTTTCAATAGGGGAGCTAGACATTTGGAAAACTAAGCTACACAATACACAATGGCTTTTGCCTGTCCCACAAGAATAGAACGTTGCTTTTTTAATGGGAAAACTTTACTATTTTATAACACAATTCTTGATATAACACCCATCGTAGCATCCAAGTATTGCCTCTGGATGTTACGATTGGTGTTTCTGTATACCACTGAGTTATTATTTTTCTTCAATTCTCGATAATGATAATTTTAGGCTGTTAACGTGACCCGACCTAAGAGTTTTAAACCAATTTTGTTGATTCAAATGATTTAACGTTATTGTCAAGAGGAGACGTTTAACTACTTGATAATTCTTATTCAAAATCATTTATCGAAAGATAGTAGCAAAATGTTCTGGTTTATTACAGCAAAGGAAAAAAAGCTCGTAGTTTTGACATTTTGTAACTAATGGAAAATGTGAGCAGTTAATTTTTCCTGTGGCACGGCTGTTTCACTATGAGTAGTCATGTAGTTATGAAACATGTTTGAGTTAAACTGGCATTCAGTGTTTATTGAACGTATATTTTCTTACTACACAAGTTTCCAACAACAGTGTAGACAGCGTCCAAATTTTACAATCCGGATATGCAGACCTGCTTACCCGGATTGGGACAATTACGGACATAACCGTGATGATAAATATGAAAATTATGAAATATACACTGACCTGCTTTGATTTTGGAAATCTGTATAACGAATGCCAACAAGCCAACGAATAACATGGCGCCAACAGCGCAAAACGCCAACCCCAGCAAATTCTCCAAGTGTTCAACTAAAATGAAGAAAAGGGATATTTTAAATAAGATATTTACAGATATTTACGGATAGTTTGAATTTGATTTTGAATTTACCCATTCGTTCTTTGCCCAAACTCAGGTAGATGAAACCACATCCTTCTTTCTGCTTGCCGTCTTCTGGAATGCATTTGTATAATCCTGCTTGATTGGATTTCACGTTGAATATGGTTAAGGATTGGCCTTCCGCTGAAAGGTGAACCCAACGGCGGTCATCCCCCTGGAAAAACCAGCGTGTCCGAGTGTAGGGGGACACAGGCGTTGGACATAGGAGAGTCACATGGTCATTGACCCGTCCTCGTAGATTGCAAACTATTTTCTTGGGTTGAACTAGAAAAAAAAATACGAAAACAACCCTTAATAGAAAACGTGTGGGTGTTTATTAGTATTTACAAAGTGCATTCGAAAATGTATTCAAAAATAAAAAAGGAGTAAAAAGTGCCAACCCAGAACAAATTCAGACTAAACAGAATCAATTCAGGTTGACACTTTTTCTTCATATACATTCAACCTCTCAGAAGACCAACTGAAGAGATGATTTTTTAGTTTGCTCAGTGACTAATTACGGCATGGAACTGCAATAGGCTTGACGTCAGCGGTAAAATTTCAGTGCGAGAAATACTCCAATGTAGGTAACAATTTTACGATAAATCAACCACGTTTCGGTTGCTTCTTGTATGGTGAATTCCCATTACTTGACTGGTCTCTGGAAGATTTTGATGCCTTGCCATTGCCTTGTGATTAATGGTGCATCAACGTAAGTGAGTAATCTGTAATATATTATTGCTAATAGCACGTTGAGGATAAGAACACGCCGATGTACCAATACATTCTTTCCTGAAAAGCCTAGAAAACGTCCTAAAGGCAATATAAACCTTTAAATATGGAACTAATGGAAAACTGTTGTACAGAAAAGGTAATAATACAATAGGCACTGGGAACTTACAAGATTCTCCTTTCACTACATTGAGATAGACGAGTTCACTGGCGCTATTAGTTTGACCAAAAATGGTGTTTCTGGCGGAGCAGTTGTAGAATCCAGCTTGGTCAAGACTGACATTCTCCAGTTCAAGGCTACGATGGGTCTGGCCTTGAATCTCAATCCAAAGTCCGTTTCTGGATAAAAAGAACCATCGGTAGGTGGCATGAGGGTTGCTGCGAATTGGACATAGCAGGCTCATATCCGTATTTGGGTGGGCTAGGTAGCTGCTTCGCTCTGCTGTGTACTGGGGCCCATCTAAGAAATAAACATGGGAAATTACTGAATATGACGATTTTAATCACGAAAGATTTAGTCTTCAAGTTTATTAGGCATACAGTAAATAAATCGTATTACCTTCTCGTTGTCAAAGAGCATCGACATTTGCCCGTGAATAAACCTAGAAGGAGGTCTTTTTATGATATGGTATTCATTTTATCACATCCATGCTTAAGAAGTTCTAACAGTGCTTTTAGTTTGCTCAGTGACTAATTAGAGCATGGGACTGCAATAGGCTTGACGTCAGCGGTAAAATTTCAGTGCGGGCAGTACTCCGATGTAGGTAAAAATTTTACGATAAATCAACCACGTTTCGGTTGCTTCTTCTATGGTGAATTCCCATTACTTGACTGGTCTCTGGAAGATTTTTATCCCATGTTCATCGGTCTCTGTTAGTACGTTTTATATGGCTTCAGAAATGTAAACATTTTAGTTACAGCTGATGAAGAAATGTATTACTTAGTGGTAGTGGAACGTTACATTATTCTGTGACTGAAATTCTGTCCATAACGCACCAAATGTAAGGTGTGGTGCGTTGTTTTATTAGCTCAACACCACTGGCAATTCGCAGTACATTAGGGTTGTGTGAGCGCAATAATTTCATTTCGACTCGAGTATCTGGCCAATGATTCGAGTCTCGAGTCGAATTCGAGTTTTGCAACATTTGAAAATTAAAGCTAAAAACTTCCAAAGTTGCACTGTAATTACACAAAGCAAAGAGGAAACCATGCCAAAGAGCGAAAATTATATACGAGAACTGATGTAGTATGACTTCAAGTTACACAAGGCTAGTCACTTCTCATCTAGATTATTTGATATTTCCAATGATATAGGGCAGTGACACGACGTAGTATTATTGTATATAACTCTATGGTGGAGCCAGTTACTGGGTTAGCTGCAAGGTGCACTGGTGGGGGAAAAGAAGAGTGTCTTACAGAAGCCAATGCTATTAGACTGGATTTCTTAGGCCTAAAACGGGCGATTTTTGTCGATTTGTTGGCAGTTGCTTACATTTTTAAGCAAGTGGAATCTTTATTTTCCAAGTACAACCTAAGCAGCATAAGGGATTGGAGAAAACAACGGTTTTTTAAGCCTACGAAATCCACTCTCAAAGCACTGGCTTGACTAGAAGTGCCGTTGTTTAATCAACCATTTCAATCCAGTGCCCCTTGCAGGTATCTCTCTTGTAGCAATATGACGTCACTTGACGCTGTTCTATACTTTAAATGAGTAGATCTCCCAGGCTATATTTCTATGAGTACGATCGACTCACTAAAAGAATCTAAATTCAGAACTTGACACTTAGCATAACGTGTAAGGATTCGAGAATGACGACCACTTTTCTTTTTCTTTTCAGTTTAAAGTTCATCACTATACTTTTGTATATTTTTCAACAAGGGTAATCTACACCCAATTATCTTAATTAGAACTGCCGCTCCAGAAGTTTAAATAAACAACTTAAGGTCAATATAAACAGAAAGCACATTGCTAGACAGAGTTAAAAGAAGGAGGCTAGATTCCTTTTGTGAAACTCCCAGACACTTGAAACGGGCTTGACAGTGCCTGGCGCGAAATTGAAAATTGTCAATATAAATTTTAGATGTTGTTTATTAAAATAGCATTAACCATAAATGTCATCGGCCCCATTTTAAAACAACCAGTATACATCCAAACAAATTACGGTATCAATTATGACAAACAAAAATCACCATCATGTTAGCCGCGACGAGGGCAGCGATAAAAAAAGAGGAAACCACCCAATAAACAGCACTTAATCATTTTCGGCTTCGCAGACAGTGTCAACGATTTCAGCGTCAACGCAAATTGGTAAAATGTTTTGCGTAAATGGAGAGCAAATGGTAAAGTATTAGCGTTATTATTTTTTGGAGTAAAACTGTTTGTGAGTTGTTCTTTCCATTGGACGAAACTGTCTTATGATTGCTTTTATTGTTAATTTTTACAGTCGTTTGTACATGGTAGTAATGTTTGGAAACTTTGTATTATTCTTTAAAATCGCTGACTGAAAAATTATCGATTTTTCAGCCTAACCAAACAGCATTAGTGAAGTGAAGGAGGAAAGAGATCGAAGACTGTCCCATCAAATAAAAAGGATTCACTCCCTCTCCTTCTTCCTTTTTTTCCTTTGGGCAGTTGACTGAGTATCAATATTTCAAGTAGACATGGGCCGGTGGAAAGGATTTCTAGGTGCAGTTGAGCTCACCCAGTCAACCGCTGCTCTCGTGCCAGCAAAGACTCCAAGCTTGAGTGATGCTGTTGTAGTATACGGTCTACCGCCACGTTACTGCTGTCAAATAAGTACAGCTGCAAACCTATTTACCGTTGCTTTGTGGACGTCAATGTCAGACTGGCTGAGCGGGGATTAGACCCACGACCCTTGAGACCAAAGGTCATAGGCTCAAATGTCCGCTCAGGCAGTCTGATATTTAGGCCCTTTGGTAGGATTTCGACCTCTGGTCTCAAAGGGCGTAGGTTTAAATCCTCGATCAGGCAATCTGACATTTCAGTCCAAAACGCAACGTAAATAGGTTTGCATCAGTATTTATTTGGCACTTATCGAGCTCTCTTGTCTTGCTGTCCTGTTTAACGTTACTACTATAGCATGCGGTCTACCATCAAATAAATTCAACTAAATTTTTTTGGTTAGGGTAGGTTAGATTAGGGTAGGGTTGGTTAGGTTAGATTAGGCTAGGTTAGGGTAGGTTAGGCTAGGTTAGGGTAGGTTAGGTTAGATTAGGCTTGGGTAGGTTATGACATGAAGACTGTAACCTGATGGGAGACTGCTTAGTACAATGGTATCGTTTCATCTTATAAATAATTTTCATAGGATTACACAAATATCACTTAAAAATAAAATATTCGACTTACAGAATATCTCCAGTTTGACTTCTTTGCGAAAGATTGCGTTGGCATGACGATCAAGGACGCTGCAAACTAAACGAGCCTGGTTGTCGCTCTCCGTCAGTGTTTGATATGTAATCACTTGGACATTTTCGGTGCCCTCCTTTTTACCAGGACTTCTTTCTTCTCTGGTGGCCAAACTGTGATTATTGTCCATTGGACGGACCTTGAGCCACTGCAAGGAATCCTGTGGATGCAGACCAGAAGCACTGCAATTGGCCGTGATCTGCGTTCCTGCAGTCAGAGCCATTCGTCCGTCGCTCGTGCGTGCCAGGTAGCCAGTTCGTCGACTGATGGCTATTTCAAGTGTGCCCATATCTAGGTAAATAAAAATACGGATTAATGCATGTATACATTTTATTCTGGTTCCGATTTGACAATTAAGAATGGAAATCACTGTTGGTATTTAACTACAACGGTTTGGCCTTGTAACCAAAGTAATTAGGATACTGATTCAGTGTACTATTGTGTGCGCGATGTATCTTGAGTCCTGCAAGTATTTTGTGAGAGGCTACGTCTTCCTGGAGGGGGTGGCTGTAATCGATGGCCGCCATTGTTTTTGTAACCATCTTGGATATCAACAAGGCACTCTGCTACCGAAAACGTACAATCGATTATCTGTGTTCGTTCTGCGGAGAGCTCAATATAGGCCGCGGACACTATAACTTTTAATTTAAAGTGTCAATTCTTACCTCCCACCCCAGATCTTTCCCTTTTTCCAGACATCTACAACAAAATGGCTAGTGGCATTCAAGACTAAGGAATTCTGTTTTATTTAAATTATGATAAGATAGCCATGTAAACATTAGGTCGAGGAAATTATCATTGTTAATTCGACGGCAGTCAACGTGAAATCCTAAAAATTGCACAAAATACAAAATGTGCCTTGTTTTTGAACGTTTTGTAGTTTGTGCAATTTTTTTTGCTCTCCTCTTTGACTGTATGTAAAATTGCTTTTTAATTTCAACGTTAGCTAGACTCAGGACGTCCTTGTCGAGGGAGGTTGGGGTACATACATGGTCTGGCCTGCTTCGAGGAATTAACAATGGAAACGTCTTCCACCTGTTATGGTAACCTTGTCTTGCACTTAAAGGTGGACTTTAGAACTAGAACGTCCACAGTTCACTAGTTTTTTTATAATCTTTATAACGTATGCAGTGATGTTGTCGGGGCAAGAATTCTTTTTTCACATTTCTACTTTTCATTCCCCCCCCCCCCCCGCATTTTTGCATACCTGCTTTTCATTTTATTCCCATTTTTCGCATACCTATTTAGTGTTTACTTTTTTTTTGCATCACTAATTAATTCTTCCTTTTTCACATACAATACACCACTGTTCACTATGATATGTGGTATTGTGCATAGTGGTTAGTTATTTGCGGTCGTGATTTAACAAACACAGCCAACTTTGACAAATTATGATCTCACGGTTCGCACAAGATCATGCAAGAATTGTAAGGCCTTTTCCAAAACCAGTGTAATTTTTCGAGGACTTTTCCAATACCTATGTAATTTTTTGAGGACTATTCCAAAATTAATCTATTTTTCGAGGACTTCTCCAAAAAAAAAAACAATGTAATTTTCGAGGACTTTTCCAAAACCAATGTAATTTTTCGGGGAATTTTCAAAGCCATTGTTAATTTTTCGAGGGCTTTTCCAAAACCAATGTAATTTTTCGAGGACTTTTACAAAACCAATGTTAATTTTTCGAGGACTTTTCCAAAACCAATGCAATTTTTCGAGGACTTTTTCCAAAACCAACGTAATTTTTTGAGGTCTTTTCCAATACCAATGTAATTTTTCGGGGACTTTTCCAAGAGCAATACAGTTTTTTCAAGGACTTTTATTAACCAAATAACTTACTCAAATAACGCTGCACAGCTTCAAATAGGGCTTAATTTTATTTACTAGTAATGAGCCAACTACGTCGCCCCAAACATTAAAATGTTCCTTGTTTTAATCGTGAAGGAAAACCGAAGAAAAAAAGTCCAATGGGAAAAAAAAACTGGATGCAGAAAACTTGTTTTGAGTTTTTTGTGTGTGGTGTTGTTGTTACAGGTTAGGTCAGTTGCATTGGATCGAATGTCACCAGGCAAGCTCGCTTTCCACACGTGGCTCGCTTTCCATACGTGGCAACTTGTCGATGCGAAATGCTATTTTGTAAGTAGTCCAGAGAAAGTTATCTACCTTTAAACCTGAAAAGATTACTTTCTACAATGTGCGTGGGAAGTCTTGGGTTCAAGAATACGCGTTGAGCAACAAAAAAAAAAAAAAAAAAATTGAGCATTTTGTGGCCAACGTGCAAGTTATTTAAAACAAACTGCGAGTTTTCTTTAGCGTGGTCAAAGCTATGGCATTACTTTAAATTGCGACCAGAAAAATTGAACTCAATGCCTCGAATTTTTTCTTTATAAATTCAAGGACTTAAGCACCTTGTGTGAACCTTGATTAAACTAAATTTGTGGATTTTTTTTTCAGTATATGTAATCTTACATTATAAACCAAAGTCTCATAGCAGAAATGAAGCAACCGCAACGACCCCCGGAAGGGGAACAATGAAAACGTGCGAGTGTGTCAATTCTTTGGCTTGAAGTTGAAACTGGGACGTTGTTGCCCTGAAAAGAAGTTGAAATTGGCGCATTGTTGCCTCGACTAAAAATTTGCTCTGCGCGGTCATCGCAAAGGCATGTCGTAAATGACGTCATGTCCGAAGGACAGTTATTTTTCGCACGATAATGGGAGTGGGGAGGGGCCTGAACGGGGAATGCCCGTTGGTGAGGCAGTGCTTATGTTAGAGCCACTATTTGATTGACGGAAAGGGGGTGTGTTACACAAAGAAAAATTTACTATTGCAGTGAACGATCAGGCAGCACCGAGCAAATACTGGGAAACAACCACGGGTCAAACAAATCCCCGGGCGAAGCCGGGTACGATGCTAGTTTGATATAAATAAAGGAACTTACCTCTCACTTGTACCTGGACGGGAGGTTCAGTGCTGTTGACACCCACACATTGCCACGTTCCTTCATGTATTTCTGCACGCGCATTGAGAATCAGGAGGCTGCAGTTACTCTCCTCAGCTTGCCACTGCCATTGGTCACATTCTTCTGTTACGTTGATCATGTGACCATCATGAAGCCAATTGCAGAATGCGTCTCCCTCCAGGGAACATGGCAGAGTGGCGTTATTGCCCGTCTTTATTACCAGAGGAGGAGAAGTTGTTACAGCCACGCTCCAAACTACTGCAAAGAAATCGAAGTTCGAGTCGTAT
>JAHWFP010129320.1:5826-21383 GCA_023313725.1 Lithobius niger | reverse complement strand
CCAGTAGTGAAATAAAGTTGCTTTCCTAACATAATTCTGGGTAAATGCAATTCCCTAATGCTTCACGTTTATTCGTTCCCCTCTAGCTGCAGCTTACTAACTGCCAGATGTGGCATTTATTTTTTTAACATCATTTGTCACTTTCTTTCATATGGGAAACTAACTGGATTTCTTTTTCATTTACTTTTCCATGGTCCAATTCGTGCTGCAAATTATTGTCACACGGTAGGTTCAAATTTTCTAGAATTCACACAAGAATACACTGAACTAACCGTGCAACCACATGGAACTAATTGTGATTTTTTTATCACAATTGTTTATTTAAATAACTTTTAGCTTATATAGCCTATTATGATTCTCATAATATTTCAATAAAAAACGTAACTATCGTGATCGCTTGACATTTATCATGAACCCTGCCCCCAGACCGAACCTGTAAGGGGGTTCAATAATTTTTTGATCAGGGCCAAAATAACAGGTAATTCATGGAAATATGCACACCAACTAAATTATTTTACTAATACTATTATTTAATTTACCTCCTTTTTTTCGTAATCGCTGGTCAAGGACTTTATCAATCGTATGCATATCACTTGTTTTTCTGCAAGTTTCTTGTAATTGAGCGTTAGTCACCAACTCCTGTCTTAGTTCTTCATAACTGACAAAGACGGAATAAAGCATTGACATAAAACACCTATTAACATTCATATGCCGTGTGATACGAATGACATTTCGATAAAGTTACACACCAAAACCAAAATTTGGCAATGCTTGTGTATAAAGAAATGTATGTTTACTGAGCTTACATCATTTAGTGATTTTTTGGATATGCTTTTACAAACACTTGTGTGTATCATGTTTGTCTGCTGACGTCTATTGGTGACCCACCCAATACAACCCCAGGCCTTTTACAGTATTTTCCAAACATAGAAGTTCGTTTGCAGAGCCATTTTTTAGCAGCCATATTCAAATTTTTGTCACAGGATTTTTCTAGAGGATCTTAGATAAATTTAGCACATTACAATTCACGATTGTAACTGATGTTGCAATTAACGATTGGTCAGTGGCAAAATGAATTTCAACCCGGAACAAACGAAATTTCTTCATATGCTCCATTATTTGCTTTTCGGCTGTATGCACAGGCCAGGCAGAAAATGAGTCTAGTGAGTAGAAACAAAAACACTGCCAATTTCAAGAAAATTTTTTTTTTAAAGTTGTAATATGTCGATGATGCTATCAACAACAGTCAAAATCAATGAACAAAGCAGACATTGTCGGATGGCATGTTGATTTCAAAAATTAAAGCTTTTCAAGTCAATTAATGGTAACAAATATTTTTATCACAATGTTGAGTCCAGATTTGATTTCTTGTAAATTACTATAAAAGAACATTCCAGGCTTTTACAGCTAGGCACTCATAATCTGTGATAGTTCTGTACGTACCTTTCAATCCCTGGAAAAGGTCCTAAATAAATTTCACACTTTTTCATCTTTTTCCAGCTAACGTACAAACCTTGTGAAAAAATGTATTAAGTTTTTTTCTTCCAACTTTAAAAATGTAACAGAAACGTCCCAGATCGTTTTAACATTTGGGAAAAATAAAACATTCAAATTTCAAGGCGGGGGAAGGGGGCACGCCCAAGATGCACATGTAAAATGTTGACAGCATTGCTGACTACTGCTCTCCTGTAACTCTTGTCACTGGTTACATAAATATTTTAAGTATAGTATTTGCAATATCTGAACCCATGTACAACATCACATGGGAAGAATCCATCAGCGAAAATCATAACCAGAATAGAAAAAATCATGATGGTTTTTACTTTGAAACCATTAGGAACTGACCGACGATCATGATTGATACTCATTTTCAAGGTCATATTATCTGACACTGTAGCAAAAACAGATACTTGGTACTCCTATATCTTGCTAATTTTTGACAGCATTAGTGCGAAGTGATTGTAATTCATTTTCATCTGTTTTCATCAGGCACTACTTCATCAGATTAAGTTCTTTCTGGCTACATCTATGCGGAATTAGTGGAATGAATTGTTTTGATTTTGAAAAAGAGTTTCTCAGTATCATTGATGACGTTTTCTGCGTCACACCCACCACATGGAATCTGATACATTCGTTCTCTGGTGTTTGTAACACTTTTCAGGACATCATCCCAAGTTTTCAAGCTCCCTCCATATCCAAACCCTCTGGCAGTTCTTTTTTTTTTCCCACCCTCGGGCCTTCTGCTTCGTCCGCCGTTGGCTTCCGTGGTTTCTTCATCAGTTGCGTCTTCAATTCTTTCTCTTTCTTAAGGTAGGTGTTTACGCTTCTCTCAAGATCTTCCGTACCTTTTCACTTACAAACCTTAGTTACGTAATTCCTATTATCCTCGTCTTCGCTACTCATTGCACTTCGCATTCTTTCTTTTGTCGGCCGTTTCTTACTGATACAAATTGCTTCTCTAATCAGCCTATTGAGGACTCCTGATGGGTACAGTAACTCCATATACTGCTCTTTCAGCTCCTGGAGGTGCGATTGCACTGACTAAGACACTTTGCTGCCCTCACAAACCTACTCTTAGCAATCATTTTAAGCTGGCTCACCGGATATACCGAGTGGAAGGGGATATCCCCTTGTGAGGCCGTTGGTTTCCTGTAGGGCTGGCAGTGTACCCTGCAATCTCTTGTGCTTGTGAGTAGGACATCAAGAAACAGGCAGGACTTGTGTTGATGTCAGCATGTCAGCTGTTGGTGATTTCCAGTAACCTGTAGGCATCATTTTTATTTATTACAGCCAGGACGTTGTCAACAATCCTCTTCCACAATCTAATATGCAGCTTGCCAAGAACTCACCTATTTGAGTGCTGGAGCACTATCTCTGCCATTGCAGAACTCTAATACCTCATCGAGGTTCCCCTCAATGACCTGTAAGTCTTACCCTTAAACTGCACGTAGATGGATGCTAGGATGACATTGAGCATTGCGCGGTCTCTCTCTTACACCTCCAATGGATCCCTTCTTGCTTCGACAACTTCTCCAGCATTTCCACAATCAAACAATGTGTGAGGCTAGGAAACTGCTTATCAACCCAGCAAAACCAAAATCTCATCTTCTAGTCTTGATGGTTTTCCAGGAAGTCGTTGGTGTGCTTCAGCCTACATTAATGTACTTTTTGAGATTATCGGTGAGGTTCCAATCCAACCTCTATGTGACACTATCTTTTGATGCCATCATCAGGCAGAGTGGCATGCACTCTTTGTGAATCTTCATTTGTGAAAAAAAAAGTTGCATTACCCCCCGAAGAATCCTCGGCATCATTCACTCATATTCATCCTCACTGGCATGTCCTCCCCCAGAAGGCAGGTTAAACCAAATCCCAAGTCATTGATTGGCAAATTCCCACTATTCTCTCCTACTACGTAGATGTCCGATGCCAGGATACCCTCTCTCACTTTCTGATCATGATCATCTGCTTCCTACACGACAGTCAAGTTCGCTTATCTGCCTTACAGGACAACGCCTCGTGGTTATTACGGAGCTTCTGGAAAGCTTGCAGTTTTCCAATGGATATGTTAGGCTTCACCTCTGGTCTCTTTTGGAACGCTATTTGCTTTAGCTTGAGGCGTGTAGCAGAGTCCCAGATAGTACCCTCTACTGCTAGCTGAATGTCAGTCAATAGAGTGACTTCCACATTAACGTCCTGTCTTGGTGGCAAGGAACAAACTTCAAATCACGACTGAGCACTTTCTATTCCACTTCACTCAGTTCTATTCAGGACAATTTCATTACGTTGAGTGATCCCACCACTCTCCCCTCACTCCCAGTAGCCTAATTTTTTCCGTTGAGCCTTTTCGTACGAGATTCTGTGACATCACGCAAGTTCACGCAATTTCCGTAAATGGTGCTCTTCCACCTGCTTACTAATATTTGCTTCCTTCTCCGAAATAAACCCACACAGCTGCTCCCACAAACTCGCCTCCAGGTAACTCGTAGCTTCATCTGCAACATGGCAGCATCCGTGCTAAGTTGAATCAAGGAGCGGTGAACTGAACGACGATCACGATCGACACTTGGTTATTATCGAACACTGAATAAAGAACAGATACTTGTTACTCCAATATCTTGCTAATTTTCGACAGCATTAGTGCCTCAAGATGACAGATGAAAGTGACTTACCATAACTTCCACTAATGCTGTAGGAAATTAGCAAGATATTGGAATAAGAATATCAGAGATAATATCCGAGTGTCTATCGTGATCGTCGTTCAGTTTCTAACAACTAGAATAACATAAGCACATCTCTTTCGCTTCAACTTAGTTGTGTAACTAATTTCGAAGCAGCAACCCAATTTTTGTCTGAATCTCTGACTCACGCTTTAACAAACCTGTGTACCTGAAAGAATAGGTTCATAAAATTTTACTTACGGACCCTCTCATCCCCTATTCATTACAGGGGAGGTAAGGCGGAAATTTTTTTTTTTGGGGGGGGGGAGGAGGGGGGATAGAGGATTGAAAATTTGCCTTCCAAATTTTTAATAACCACCCTCTCCATGACCCTAAAATAATCATAACCTCCCCCTTCAAGATGAACAGTTTACTCCCCTCCTACTTTCAAAATTTTAGACCCTTTGAGCCAGCATTCATAACATGCTCATTCTTGATCTGAAGAATGCATGTAGAGCTACTGCACAAGTTGCGAGACGTTAATCCCTTAAACAAGCGACTTGAAATATGCTACCTGCCTTATGACATGTATTACGGATGCATTCTATTTCCTGTAAACAGCAAAGTCAGTACCTTTGTAGAAAACGTATTGGTAGAACCATGGTAGAACTTATACATCTTGAATTGTACGTTGCCCTCTATTAAAACAGTACGTACAAAACGCGCCACAAGTAGTTAAAATTACATCCGTGAACAGTTGGACTATTACTGTGTGTTTATGATTTTGATGTATGCTTATCTTTAATAAGTAGCCTTGCATGATGAACCAGCGGACTTACGCTGCTCGCTTATCCTCATTCTCATCCATTATAGGGCAGAATTCAAGATCCCTCCGAAGGTTTTCGTTACATGCTTTGCCAAGAGTGTTAGGACTTCCTTCACATGCCTGCTGAAGTGAAAAAAATAAAAATTATATTTTGAAGTTTCGAAAATTAGTATTACCTTACTGTAGTTTTACAACGTTATAGACAGAAAAATACAACTTCTGTAGTTTGTAATTTTAGTTCATTCATGAAGAAGAGACTTAGTTCATATTTTTGTGACAGCAGCAGAGTACACAATTTTGTTCATTACTATTTAGTTGCCATCCACTGAATGAATAAACATTCAGCAAACAAACAACTTTTTTATTTATGTATGGTACATCGATTTTCATGTTTGCATAACAGAACAGCAGTGTTCAAAATTTGACGTGGCACATCTCCTCAAGCTTAGAAATGGATGAATATTGATGGATTCTAAACTAGTTTGAAGATCAGTTATTTAAAAATTTTGAGTTTCAATTTTCAAATCCTATGCAACCTTATACGACACTCTTTACTAACCTTAAAGTCTTATCGGACCTTGTATTACATTCACACTCCACCTCGTGTGGGCATACACTTTACTAAAAGGTTCACATTTTTTGGCCGCTTGGCAACCGGCCAGAGGACAGAGCTAACTGCAACCCATATTTTGTGACATGCTGATTTTGCAGTTAGTGAGAATGGTCCCAGGCAGACAGAACATTTGGACCTTTTATTAAAGTGTACGCCTGGGCCAATTGAAATGTGTCTTCCGATTTTATTGCGTTACTGCCTTGCTGCAATTTTCTTGTGTTGCATTACAGTCTTATGAAACTCACAGATTTCCTACAAAAGTGTTGTACATCACAAGACATGTTTGTAGTGAGATTCTGTTTGCATAATGCACTAATTTATTCAAATTCGAATTTTTGGCGTGAAATGGAATATTTGACAAAGCAAACATCCAATGTGGAAAACAATGAGTCGGGAACAAACTGAGATCCATTTTTGGAATGACATCAGTTTCGGGCTAAATACTAGACAATAGTGTTGGGCGGTACCAGACATTTTTCAACCAGTGCCGGTACCAAGATTAGCACCACAGTACTTGGATTTCTCCGGTACTTATGATTGAGAGGGTATCTAGTTTTATACGTACGTGGCGTACCTAAAAGGTCTGGCCAATCTTTCCGGGTGTAGTCTATGATCAAAAGTAAAACTAAAAAGTCCTTTAAACATGGGTCCGGAAGGAAATGCATCCGTTTTTTGTTACAGTCCCCCAAAGTTAGGGGTAAAACGTTGAAGTTTTTCCATAACTTCCCACCTAATTTGTCCAAACTACAATTGAAACATCCTTCTTGCAATTTCATTACTTCAACATGTAGGTCGCAAAACTTTGCGGTTGGGGTAGTAATGGAGGAAGGGGAGGGGGCAAGTTCGGGGAGGAGCCTCTTTAGCAGTTTTACTGAAACAAACGCTGTATCGTCATGCAGACCACCAAAATTTCCAATCTGGTATCGTCTTCAGTTTAGAAGAGAGAAATTTGTGCCTTTTGTGACTACAAAAGGTGCTCGATGTGTCCACCATGCGATCCAACACAGGCAAGGGTACGTCTTGCCATTGACTGGCGAACGCGTTCAAAGACTCCGGGTGTATTTAGGATCGTATGGCAACACTCAGTGGCATAGCTAGGAATTTGGGCAACATGTCCCTAGGCAGAGGGCAACATGTGCATAAGGTGTGCACCTGGTGCCCGGTGTGGGAGAGGAATTTTTGGCCGATGGATGTTAACTTTTTTTTCTTACCGACCGATGGGGAGGTTGTACATCAAATTCTAAACACCACAACTCTCAGTGAACAAATAGTCAAATACCAATTACACGCCTACAGTACTGTACTAGGCCTACAATAAAAAAAAAAATTATAGAAATAATCTAGCATACCAAACAGATGTTTATTTACCTAAGTATAAAGCTAAGCTGAGCTTCACTCACAGGGCAATTCTTCGTTCAGGTTTTTGTGCCTTGTTAAGAGTTTTGAATTTAGTAACAATTACCTCAGGGTCTAGTTCAGGTGCTAAGTTTCTCTCAATTAGAATAATTGAAACAGAGTTCAATCGCTCTTCACTCACACTGTTTCTAAGGAAGGTTTTCACACATTTTAGCAAAGAAAATGTCCTTTCGCAAGTGGCAGTACTGACTGGAATTGTCAGTGCTATTTGTATGATGTGAAATGGCAGGGGAAAGTGTCCTTCAAGGAAGAACAGCTTGCATTGCATCTGGCAATGTTACAGCTGAGTCACGCACTCGGTGGTGCTATTCACACTTGTGGAACCGATGGCCTTTGACCCGAGCTCCAGTTCCTAATCGATCAAGCATACAGGCTCACTCGTATCGTATGTGAATGTCTGATTGAGTCGCGTTTACTACTTCACAATAAAAAAAAAGGCGAAAAGAAGCAATATGCAACGATGACGTGAGGAGGAGTCAAAATTTAGTGACACTGTTGGATGGATGATGGATCATGGAAAATAGGAAGCTACTGGCGAAAAGGACAATGTGTGCGAACAGTGAGGGCAACTTTTGCACGCCCTTAGCTACGCTACTGGCAACACTTATTCGTCGATTTTTCTACAGTTGTGGGGGGGGGGAACTAATATTAAAACCAACCAACCCCAAGGGACGGGGGGGGGGGGGAAGAAAATGAAAATTTACTGTTAAGATATGTGCTACTTTAGCAGAAGCCTGGCGAATCCAGCTAGGGGGTCAGGGGGAGCGCTGCAAGCTCCCCCAGCGGGGACCGGGGCAGAGCTCCTTCATTTTACGCTATTTGAAAACCTATTTTCGGCTTTCCGAGACACGTTTACAACGCATTGTTTAGCAAATTTCGAATGCTTTTCGTAAAAATTCTTTAGCATGAGAGGTCGTAAAAACCTAATTGTTACCAACAAATTTTTTATACATTTTATGTACAAATTAAATCCCAGATGAATTAATTTTTTTTAAATATTATTAAATTAAAGCTAGCTACACTGAAAATTTAGGTTTGAAAATATTGTAAGCAAATGGTGGAAGATTTAGCTGACGTCCCTGAATTAACTGAGAACTGAAAAAGAGGAAAAGAGCTACTAGCAAATCAAACCGGCAACTAAGTCTTCAATTTTGATTCTTTGCTCGGTTTTTATGGAGTTAATTGATGTAGACTTCAACTGACGAAAACTTTGAAGGAAAGCTTAACAAGTTTTGTGCTGTACAAATCTATCTGACTTTTTGGCTATAACCATACAAGAACAAACTAACCACCAGGCAACTTCAGTTGGCGTTTCGTTGACAATCAAACAAAGTAATTTGAAATCGGACACTCTTTTATCTTTCGTTTTGCTCTGTGCTCTTCCTGTTTTGACTAGTTTGGCACTAAATTACATTTTCACTACATCGGCGGAAGTGGAAAAAAGCATCACAATCACTACATACCGAGTAGGGTGGGCAAACAGTCGGAAAGTAGTTCGAATTAAGAGACAGTAAATAAAGTTTAGATTTACAAAGCGACTAATAATGAAATTTATACGCTTCACTTGTTTGTGTGATGTTCATTTTTTTACCATAAAATTGTGTTACTTTAAATTAAAATTTTTATAGAATTAAAAATATCTGTTTTGCTACAGCGGAGTGATATGCTTACATCCTCCATTTACCGTTATCCGTCATCTTTGTGACTTGGCCTTGCAACTTAAATTATTAACTTCATTACTCCCCTGTGGTTACCGTCCCGTTTCGCCAAAAAGGAAGGAGATTAACGGCTTATGCCTCAGGGGCCAGTCCCGTTTCGCCAAATATCGTTCACGAAAGTTTAGGCACACGAAACATTTAAAACATTTAAACACGAACATTTATAGCATGATAATGGTCAGACATTTATAGACAACCACCCATTTTGCAGAATCCCATTTTACAAAATGATTTTTTCTCAAATTACGTGCCTCGTTTGCGCTGCCACGCTCGCTGCGGCTAAACACATAACATCAGAAATCACAACTAATAAAAAATTACTAACAATAAGGCATGCCTCTTTAACTTCTGCACTGTTAAATTTTTGAAGAATATTTTGATTCTGAGAAACGGGACTCTGCAAAATGGTAATTTCCGTATGGAAAAGGTTAACCTTCACGTGTACAACTAACTATTCATAAAAGACAACCTTGGCATTGACGTAGTGACGCCCAAACATTCTAAACAATTATAGTGCACGTTTTTTCGCCTTTATTGCCAGTTTTCACAACGCTAATAAATAAACTGGGCTTATACTACCACTGCTTGTCTCTGTTAAATGTTTGCCTTTTAAAACCATAGAAATAAGGTATTAAGTTTTGTGTACAGTACGTAAAATTTTGCCAAATTCGTTTTGGTGAAACGGGACTGGCCCCTGAGGGTAAAACTGTTAAACTGTTTTTTTTTGGCGAAACGGGAGTTCACCTCCCCTGTATTAGGAACTGATGACTCATAATATTTGATAACCTGATTCATGCAATTGGAGAAAACGAAAGTACATTTTCTTGTTTCAAACTCGACGTGGTAAGCGTGATAAATAGATACTCATTTACAGCTTTGCAGCCTATTTCATGGGGGGGACGAACCCCTCAGTTTGAAAACGTGGGGGGGGACGGTCCCCCTCGTCCCCCCCTGGATCGACGCCTATGCACTTGACAACCCGCTGCTGAAGGGCTTCCTCGTTGTTGACTGGAACTGAATACACAAGTGACTTTGGGTGTCCCCACAAGTAAAAGTCAAGTGGATTCAAATCTGGTGAACGTGGGGGCCAATCATGCGGTCCACCTCGACCAATCCATCAGGGTGGGTAGGCACGATTTAGAAATTGTCATGCTAGGAGGCTAAAAAATGTGGAGTGCATGAACCACACTCGTTGTCTGGTGTTCGAAAAACCGTGATAGGTTTCACCATTTAGACGTGGCAACAACACATAGGGACCTATTAATTCGTCACCAACAATGCACGTCCAAACATTCAGATTAAAACTCTGTTGGCGTCTACCTGGGACAAGGTCGCATGGATTATCCTCTGCCCACAAGTGGTTATTACGGAAATTAATGATGCCATCCCTGGTAAAGCTTGCTTCATCAGTGAACAGAACTGACGAAATGAACATAGGGTCTTCGGCACATTGCTGCATAAACCACTGGCAAAATACCGCTTATGCTGGATAGGCGGCCAGTGAAACAACAACTGTACGTGCAGAACCCTCCAGACAGTCATATGTGACACACCTTCCATTGTTCCAATTTCTCTATTACTGGCTCCAGGAGTTGCCTCTATCCGGTCTAGGGTTCGTTGCTGTACATCAGGCATTCTGACGGCTCTTTCCCTTTACCAGTTGGCAGTAACAGGCTCGAATCTTCCAGTCTCTCAAAGGCGACGGTCAATGGCTACAATGGTCTGCCTATTTGATACCTGCGATTTGGGAAGCTTCATGATAGAGGCGTTCAGCCTCTTCACTGTTCCCATTCGTACATCAACACATGAGATGCATATCAGCAAATTTCTGGCATGAGTATGCCTCCATAATAATGCACTCAAGTTCAACTGCTAATAAATTAAGAAGTTCAACAAAAGTGACGAAAAGAAATCTGCTATCCAAAGCTTACTTGGCTGGTTGAAATGTAACCTAAATAAAGAGACATGCGGCGAATAAAAGAAGTTCAACGAGATGCGAAAAGAATGATGATCAAAAGAAATCTGCTATCCAAACCCTTCTTGGCTTTTACAATGTGGCCTAAATGAGATGAAATGCGACTGATAAAAGAAGCTCCATACAACGAGATGCAGAGAAAGAGATCAATGGTAACTTGTAATGGTATTGCTGGGTAGCCATGAAGTACTTTTTTCGTTGTCATTACTTGCCACAACATCTGCTCTGCAGGGAAGCTAGATAAAAAGGCTTACTGGAGACTTTCATGTAACTTGAAAAGGTAG
The DNA here is from genome assembly GCA_023313725.1 of Lithobius niger. NCBI lineage: Eukaryota > Metazoa > Arthropoda > Chilopoda > Lithobiomorpha > Lithobiidae > Lithobius > Lithobius niger. The sequence continues at coordinate 10,391 of JAHWFP010129320.1, read as the reverse complement.
GCCTTCCGGAATAATGGTCTTTTGTCTTGATTTGATGGGTACTAGGAGCCGTCATTAAGGTTTGGCCAGACTTCTAAGGACAAAAGAAGTTCGGGGCCCCCCCCCCCCAACACTTGCCCCAGACCTTGTTCCCCCATTTCTCCATCCACTAAGCTTTGAGACCTCAAATTAACATTACATTATGAAGTAATGAAATTGCAAGAAGGAAGCGTCATTTGTAGTTGTTTGGACAAATTAGGTGGGAAGTCATTATGGGGTAAAACTTCAACGTAATGGCTTTTTAGTCTTACTTTTCATCATAGACCCTGTAGTGCAGTGGTGCCAACACCGATTTTTAAATAATAACAATTTTATTAAAAAATGTGTTTTGTTGATACAGTTTTAATGGCCCCCGATTTAAGCTTAATGCATGTAATTCACAATATATTGATAAAATCCCATCTTCAAAATGTAATTCACAATATATTGATAAAATCCCATCTTCAAAAATTTGTAGTTAACATGCTATCCAAGTAGAAATGGAAATATAAACAAGCATTGTTTAGAATTCCAACTTTCCCATTGTTGATCTTTTAAGTGATTGTTGCACTGCTTTGAGCCCTACAACACAAGGACTAAATGATCCATTGTTATAATTTTAGAGCCTTTTTCATGTTAAAGCAATACCGGTATTTTAACAATGAATGGTATTTGGTACCATTGCATTTGTAGCACTGCAGTACACCATGAAAACGCTTTACCGCTCAACACTACTAGACAAATCTTCATTTTGGGGCAAAAAATTTAGTTTTTACTTTTTAAATAAATTAATGTAAAATGTCAGAACAGGCTGCCATATTGACTTCTTACGTTATACTACAAGATCTACAGAAATGTACTGGAAAAATGCATGAAGACTTTTTCTACAATAGGCAATGTAAGCATTCTTCTATTCTTATGTATACTCTTATAAGCAATGTTGTAAGGAGACTGCATTGGAGGGAAGATAAAACAGATCATAGTTGTGGTAAAGCGCAAACAAAATTTTTTTTAGGCCCTTGCTGGGAACTTTTAGTCTCTTACAGAGGTAAAATTAACATAAGGTTATCCAGCTAGTATATTAAATAGTAGTTTGAAATAGCAATCTGAACAGAAATTACAGAGTTCCAGATAGAAAAATAAAAACCCTGGTCACCATGGGACTCGTGGATGCATACAAAATGCCCGAGAAGCCAAGCATTTTTTTTTCTGTGACATTACCACAGGTTTTTTTTGTAATCTGTTGAGGTGATGATTACCACAACAAAACTGATACCTGCTTATGTCTTGTCACAAAACCAGTTTGCATATAAGAATTCTGTGCAAGATAATCCAAGTGTAACAGAAAGTCTTATATGTTGACTTGTTTATAAAAAAAACTCTTATTTAAAGCATGTAAGTCTTGTAGCAATCTTATTGTGAAGGTCTTGTAGAAATTATTTTAAGAAGTCTTATAAAATTTAAGTGTTAATGAAATCATATCCACATAGTTATAAGAAATCTTACGCCAATGTTAAGGGGAAAGTCGTGTAACGTTATGGATTTGCATTATAGATAGGCTCTGGAACATGTTGCTTGATCGATTAAATTAAGTTTTTTTTTAACTTTTTTTTTACCATGCTACTTTTTGACGCATTCATCTGCCCACAACAAGCATCAACATTGTGCTGGCAACAAACGAAGACGTATTTGGCAATTTATTCAACTGCGTCTATAGTATGGTACGCGGTTCCAACTGATAGGATGCTGCTTTATATTTCATTACATTTTGATTATTTTTAGAGGTTTTTCGAAAAGAAGTTATAAAATTAACTATGGCAGATAAAACACATTAAATTTGTTCATAAGTGTGTTGTAATTTAAAAAACAGTACAACAGTTAATTTAGCTAGAGGTGTCCGAGTACGTACGGTACAAAACTTTACCCAAACATATTCTTGTAAAGTGGGAAAATGCAACCCTTGAGAATTCTGGTTGTAAAACCAAGGTAAAGCAAATATGTCACTGCATGCTATAATAAGTGCAAGTAATTATTGTTGTTGTTCAGTTGTTCAATCTGTTTTGATTGCGAAATGGCACTAGGCTTGGCAAAAATTAGTCAGGGATCCAGGTTCAATCCCTGCCAGCAGGACGACTTGTGGTTCTTTTTTTAATAATATTTTTAATAAGATTTCTGTATAAGAATCAATAAGAATTTCCTATACAATCATAAGATTACTCTACACTATCATATAAAATTATTCTATACGATCACAAAATATTATTCTACACGATCATTCTACAGAAGCTTATATCCACCCAAAACCAAAACTGGTAGAAAAACCCGCCAAGTTTCCAAAAACGGTCGGCCTTTGAAGGTAGTGATATCATTCCACCAGGAAGAGGCCGCCAAGGTTAATCGCACCTACTAATAGTTCGAAAGTTAAATGAAAACTAGAAGATTGCTACTAGCGGTAGCAATCTTCAAGTTTTCATTTAACGTCCAAAATATTATTCGGTGCGATTAACTTGGCTAATAGGATTAACCTTGGCGGCCACTTTCTGGTGGAATGATATCACTACCTTCAAAGGCCGACCGTTTTTGGAAACTTGGCGGGTTTTTCTACCAGTTTTGGTTTTGGGTGGATATCACAACTTTCATAGGACTGTGAACGTACATAAGGTTACACCGTCTGTTTAGGATGCTTCAATCTCATTTTTGCACACACTGACTAACAATCGCTGATTTCGTTCGCTTCGCTCACTCAATCAGCGCATCCCCTTCAGTTGTTTTGTTTATCCCTGCAACTTCCCCTTAATTTTTCAAGATTTAGTTCACGTTTAGTCAAGCAGAAACCCCCGAAGGTAGCTGTTACTAAAACAGCAGAACGCGAAGCATTTTTTTGGTGGTTATTAACAAAAAAAACCCCATTAGGTCGTGTATGCTCGTATTGTTGCGTAACCATCAGCTAACGTGCATCCCTTTATTCTTACGCAATCCACGGCAACGTTAATGTTTCTTTATTTTGTCCTTCGTTACAGTTCAGTTTTTAGTTCGTCAAGGCTTTTACAATAAATCTAAGGACCGGTCTTGATTGTTCAAGCCATTGTTGCTTAAAATCTTTGGTTGCAACTTGGAAAAGAAACGAAATTTAAATTCGCCGGTGGCAAATTTCAAAACCCTCCCACGCATTTGTCCTGACCCCTACAACCCCCAAACCAACAAAAGGACCATCCTCAGATCACCAAGCATCCGTGTGCAAAAATTCAGGTACGTAGGCCTTTGCAATTTTGCGCTAGCCATGAGCAAAAAGTCTATGGGATTTAACATGGGAAAAATCTTATTAGCTAGCTAGCTAACTAGACAGTAACATAAAAACAACGTTATTGACGCATCTTTTTCTCTATGATTGGTGGACACTCATCCTTTAAATTTTAGTTTTTCTTAATCTCTGGCCCTTCCCCTTACATTTTCCACAATTTGAAACATTTCTGTCGCATTGGGATTTATCCTCAACATGCCACAATATGCTTTCAGTTGCTTACAGTTAACAGACACATGTCTGCTAGTGAGCCGCCTTTTTATCATTAACAATCAATTTTTAACAATCGGATGTCTACAATGGGATGATCTACTGTTACTTGGCGGCGACACACTAGCGTGTGTCTAGATGATTTTCAAATAAGAATTACTCAACTTCTTAATACTTATACAACGTTATAAGAAATTATACGAAATTTATCACTTTCCTATGTAAATATCACGAAATGTCGCAATGTCGTAAAAATTCTGAGAAGGGCGTGCAGGTTGCCTTTACTTGCCCATGCACTCATCGGAGTAACATTGCATGCATTTGCTTTATGACTTGCCTATCAGATGACTTGTTTTGATGAAAAATCAATGAAGCAATTTTTCAAAAATTCGAATCAATTTCACCGAATATCAGCCTCAACCTCATCAAAATCATTATATTTCTACTAATTTTTGAAACAGCCAAAATTTGCCGGAACTGTATTTGGTCAAAATATTTACTGAATTTACTGTGCATTGAATGGAATTGAGATCGGACAAAGAGGAAGTCAATGACACGGAAATGATTTGTCATAATAAAAACTGAAAAGTAACCAATTAGAATGGATTTCACGTATTAAATATAGAATACGGCAGAATGGATCTTGGTTGAACTGAATTTGACTAACGAGTTTGAATTGGAATAATTTTTTAATGAAAATTAGCTAGAAATGGAACAATCTAGACTTTCCTTCCATTTACTCTACGCGCATGTAATTTGCTTAAACCCACCCAGATGGAATTGTGTCCATCACTGGTTGACCATGATTGCTGGTAAATACTCTGAATGGTTACCATCAGTTTATTAAATACCTGTTTATAGGTTATCGTGCCTTTTAGTTGTTTAAATTGTGTAAATATGATACTAATACTTTAGTGCTTGGTGGAATAAGTGGCCGGTTTTCTAACTCGTTGCTCACATCAGACTTGGATCCAAAGCCGCTGTCAGACATCAAGAAGTACACTGAACTAGAAGAAGTTGAGGTATCAGCAGCACA